>JAHZNC010000362.1:0-32222 GCA_027744095.1 Zhuqinia jingwanae
ATATGTATTAGGTATACACGTTGTAAAATAAGTGACAACTACATAATATATGAAAAGATGACTAAAAACGAGTGCTAATTGACTACATCATAAGTACTACAAGGTTATTTTTCAAATTGGTTTTTTAACTTAAGAAGAAATGTATTTCCTGAAAATACAAATAGGTGCATAGCTACTCTAATGACTAGTGACGCAGCTTTACGACGAGCAAGTGATGGGGGTGCCATAATAATATATTGTGTTTGAAAATCATTTTGAGTTTTGTGTTATTACACAAGCAAATTTCTTGCCTCATTTTGGCCTGGAAAATTTTCCAATTTTTAATGTTTTCATCATCCTTGTTTTTGTGAGGAGTTTACATAATATATGTATATATGTATATTTATAATTTGTTTGCTGGTGTTATATTCTAGAGCATGTCATTAAATAATGTGTTTGTTTGCAAGTTTCTATATATCTAAATTATATGTATATGTATTTATATATGATGTACACACACCTTTTTAATTATAAATACGTGGGCAGAAATAACAATAAGCTCCACTTTTCAATTATTTATGAGCTACATAACTGCAGAGTAGCAGTCGGAGCCAGCTGTGCGATTCGAAGTAGTCAATAGGATTAATACAATGTGTAGTATAATATGGGCAAGTAGTAACCTTCAGTGAGAAAGTGGGGTAAAGGGTAAAAGGCATGAAACAAATAACTCATTTCCTTCCAAGATTAACGCATGCATGATGATATTGTGTGTATTTCTGGATGTCAAACAGACATTTAATGTCGTCATCTGTATCGCAATTATGTAAGTGAATTCTATTCAAAGCATTTACATGTCTCAAATCGTGTACAGTCTACTAACAATTTGGTATGAAATTGCCAGATTTTGCCGTTCACCGTTTCAGGGCTTGATGCCTTGCTTTGTGTAATACTTTTCAACTTTTGTGTATGACGAACTACAAACGAGTGACTACTAAAATATTTGTAGTGCTATAAATAATTTATCATATATCAATAATAAAAATATGTAATGAAAAAAAGATAGGGGTAAACTGAAGTAATCCTATAATAACATTCCGTTGAAACTGTCAAGGCCAAATTGGAATTATCTTATCACCTTCAGTTGTGGACGCATTTGATAACCAATAATAATGTTTTATTTCTCAAAGTGCCCACAATCACTAAAATATTTGTAATTAAACCACCTCAAGCTATAATATATTATACATATGTTATACATATATACAGGTTATTGGAGTGGAGCGACAAACCTTGTTTTTTTCTCCTCAAGTCCCATGGGATGGCCACGGGCAGATTTGGCTGAGAAAGCCAGCCTAAGGGTCACCTCGATATCACCTTGCACAGCTATTCCATTTCCAGATAGGTACCTGCATCGTACCTAACCGATATGACATCGTTTTATTTTTGGTGTCAGCAGCAGCAGCAGAGCAAATCCAGGACATGGCTAGCTTAAAAGAAAAACAAGACGGAAGCTTAAACTACTATCATAAATAAATGTAGGTATATAGCCTGGATGCTCGTAGTGGAAGTAAACTAGAAGATCAGTGACCTTTCGTTTGATCAAAATTAAAGCTTCAATAAAATCATCCAAGGCTCGTGAGCGGGTGCTTGTCAGCTTACTTAGTTTATATTTCTTCAAGAATTAAGTTGTGTAATGTGCACTTAATACAAAAACATGTAACTCGGGTTACTCCTCAATGATTAAAAGGATCACTACAAAAAAAAGTACAAACATCAATATAATTGTTCATAGAATTAATAGGTCGTTAAAGACCATCTGTGTCAAATCACCTTCCTTTACATAAGTAAAGGAAGCAGCTAGCGAACTTCAACGAACTATTGTCGAGTTCAACAATTATAAATTTCGCTAAAACGAAAACAATTTCAAGGAGTTTTACAGACTGGAGTGGCAATATAAATGATGCAACAATTTTCAATTTTTACTGCGTAGTTTTTTATGAATGCACTACAAAGACAACCATATTTGTAATTTTCTTTTACGGGAATCACAATTCACATCATGCAACAGAGCTTTTGTATCCTTTTTAAAGCAGTAAATTGTAGTACGCAAAAAACATGCTTCTATTTATGTACATATGCATGCATATGTAATCCATTTCCATTGTCATCAAGTTTATTAGTACACCACACTGTACAGGGACGACCTGCGTAATATTGCCTAATTAATTAACCTTTTTTTTGTATATATTTATATATATTGTGTATGTTTTTGAAATGACAGCAAAAATGTCTGGAAAGGAATGCCACAAAATCCTTTTTTAGAACAAACTCTCATGCAAGTCATTGATGGTATACCCCAGAAACCATGAATTAAACTTTCGAGAGTAGTGTCGTCCTCATCCTTTTTCCTGGAATTGTGGTATAAAATGAATTGCTTGTGATAGACAACCAAGCAAGCCACACACAAGGCTTGTACTATAATATGCACTTTGTTTCATAACTGGTGCTATTCTATTAGGAATAATTTGAATATTAGAAACAGCAGTGCATTTTGTGAGGAGGGTTATTAGGCCTCCTGCTGATCCTGCTTGTTTAAATACACTACAAAGATTTCTTTTAGTTTGACATTTTATTACGGAACATGTCTGCAAATGATATTGAAGGAATAGCACAACCTATTATTGTAGCCTAAATATCATATCATCATCACAAGGCTTGGGTTTCAAAAATTATACCAATTCACGTACATAGGTAGCAATAGTTCCATGTTTATTCGTTACTCTGATCTAAAAAAAATGTAGATAACTACATACAACATTTAAGTATACCAAAAAAAATACATACGTATATACCACACACACACACACATGTGTTTCTGTGGTTTTTATACATTTCCCAACAACTTTCAACTTTCGTATAATACAACACTTCAAGTCTCCATGGGTGGTGGTTCAAAAGAAAGTATACGCTTCTATAATGATAGGCTGAGCAGAAATTTGCAAATGCGAGTAGTATCATTCCTGTTGTCACGTGGTGGTGTCATGGACTCTGAGTGACGTCGTCCTTATACGTGTCATGTCACTTAATCATCTGCTGGGCTACAAAACTGGTAGTTTCGAGAATTGATCCACTCAATATATAAAAATGCAAATAATAAGGGCACAGTTCCAGGGATATATTTACGCTGAGGTGGTATAACAAGCTTCTTTTTTTTCTGCACATACTCTCCTTCTAGGAATCCCGGGGTTTATGTCATTGACATTCTGTTTATTCCTAAGCTGTTTTATAAGTTTTCACACGTAACGGAATTGCTGAATAATGTAAATCAGCACACCGGAACTTTTTTTTAAATTTTATTTATATTTTATGTGTATACTGGAAATGCGTTTCAAAAAAATAAATGTGTGAAGTAGCATTGCCCGAGCCATTTATGGAAGTGTGTGCTTACAGACTAACAGGTAAACAAAATGTTGATTGATATTTGATACAATAAATATCCAAGAAAAAAATTGTTCAACGCTGTAACTTTTATAATAAGATATTGGTTTGGTATAGGTAGCAATTTAAAAAGTATCTCAATTCTTTTGGGAGCTGTTCCCCTTTCGATTTCACTCTTGACTTGTTCTTTTGAACATTACAATGTGCAATAATAATAATAACTAGCTGCAACAGTATTTTCTTGTCAGACAAATGTCCTGACTCCTTACAAAATAAATACAAAGTTGAGTCACATTGACATTATGATATACGTAGTTGCGCATACGATGTACCGTTTCAAGGCGTCTAGTGTAATCTTTTGATGTTGTCAACCTGATAGATTCCAATGAATTATTTAAATAATGTACTTCCCCACAAAAGAAGAAATGATAATAATAAATAACTTTATCATACATTCATACTTTCTCTCTCTCTCTCTCTAAAAGACCAATCAGAAAGTTGTGAACAAAATGTTGGCCCCAAAATTATTTTACCGTGCTTTTGTCAGAACGTGACAATGGGTTAGTTGGAAAGATCACACAAGTTTTGTGACATTTCATTTTCAAATGTCCAACTTCGCCCCCAAAAAAAAAACAATAACAACAACAAATGAAATAATTTTGCGTTTAGAGGAGTTAAAAGGTAGAGAGACAAAAGATGTGTAAATTATTTTGCCCGTCAAAATTTCAACTTTTGTTCAGAATATGGCAATTGTGTGTTTTGCAGGACATTGACATGAATTTAATTTACACAGCCCATTTGACAGCTGAGGCCACAAGAGCAATTTTATTTTAGCATATATTTTGCTACTTTGTTACTTTGCTGTTGTATTGTCCTGGATTATGATGCGACGTGCTATTTAAAAAGGCTACTTGAGTGACAATTTCGTTTCCCCCCTAAACGAGTTTATTTTGTTTTATTTAACGACGTAAAATATAAAGTTATGACATGATTTTAATTTACAAAATTTGCCAAGTGTACAGTAACATAAAAACGGTAATAACAAAAGAGAGTGGGAAAAGCGTGGTCCTTAGTTTATTTGCATTGCTTAGATTTATTTGTAGCATTGTTATCGTGTTGAGGATTGTTGTTGGTCCCTTAACACACATTGTTACACTTCCACACACACATTATACATGTTGTTGGTCTCAAAATGCTTTTTGACGAGATTTACATATAAAGTTCCATTGAAACTATTATGCACCTAGTTATCTTTCTGCCGGGATCAGATAGAAGTGTGGATGTGGATAGTGGATAGTAGTACTTAAATACGTACAAAGAAACGCATCAACAAGAACAACTAGTTGAAGGATGAACAATAATAATAATATGGCCTTGCATAAACCGTTTCTAGAACACCTGTGGATCTGATTTCAATTTCACCTTTTCACTTCCACTACCAACGTGAATTGTAGCAAACCTATTTATCTACATTTTGTTCAATCAAACCCCTTTCCTGCTTGCTTTATTTATAATGTAAAATTATTAATTATGTTCATGTTTATTACAATTGCTAAAAAAATATTTATTGTGTGTTTTTATATATTTGCAGGTTGCTAAAATGGTCCTTGTCGTTGTATTCGCCTTCATATTCTGCTGGAGTCCATATTTTGTCATTACGGCCATCACCCAACTACATAACTTTTTCGAAAAGGGTCAATTCATCTTCACGATGCTCATCATCAATTTCCTGGCGTTCACGCATTCCTGCATCAACCCAATTGTCTACTTCTCCATGAGTGCACGTTTCAGAAAGGTGAGTGGTTACTCATCCACAAACAAACAAAAACCGCAAAACCCCGAAAAAAACCCTTGTTTCGTGGCAAGAGGACTTATTCTTTCTTTCTTTTTTAAATCGAATCGATGTAGTAACAGAAATCCTCTTAACATACCTGGCAAGTAGAGTTGGTGAGACCACAGGACACCACACACACACGCCAATAAAATTTCACACTTGATTTGTCTTTTCACATGAGGGGTCTCTTGAAATGCTGCAAAGTGATATTTATAAGCATGCAAATGTCTTGGTTTTTTTATAATAAATATACACGAAACCAAAATCAAAGCCAGCGGGGTATATAGACAAGGCTAAAAATACTCAGAGCGCCACAAAATCAATGATTTGTGACAAACATATTTTTATTGCGGAGGAGGAAAAACACGTGAGAGAAGGAGAGTTTGTGAAGGGAAAATACGTATTATTAAAAAAAAAATCTGATGCACCCTCCAGGTGCATTTACGTTCGATTACAAGTTCCAAGGAAATAACAGATATCAAAGGAATATATACATAAAAACATCTCCTTTTGTGATGTCAACTAATGAATGAAAGATGAATCCTTTAAAGGACTAGATATAAACAAGAAAAGGAGCACAACGCTATCGTCCACCCCTCTCTTCAAAAAATAATAATATGAGACTAATAAAGTGACCTATTTTGGTTGCTTTCTTTAGTTTTGTCAAAAAAAACATGTAACCAAATACTAAATACACACATTAAATATTTATGTATCACTTCAAGACGCATTTAAGCTTTAGTTATGCTATTGCAAATCACCTGGCCATAAGCTCTCTGCCCTTTGCGTTGAATTATTCAGAGGCCATAATAAAATAAATGTATGTTTTTTTTCGCTAAGCCCCTTCTTAAGACAATAAGTGCGATTAGGTAATAATTGTAAGAAAAGTAGTAATTCTTGGGATGAAAATATACTTAATTAGCGTATTATTTTGTTTTGTGACAGGGTTTTGTGTGTATCATGGAGTCCGTAATGCTCTGTATTGGCCGACATCGATATTCCCCAGAGAACAGTACCTCAACCATTCGGCGAACCAGCCACCGTCTCCTTCATGGTCGACAGACGAGCTACAGCGATGTATTTCAATGTCACAATAGCACATCCCGAAGGAGTAGTGGAAACGCGGAGAACGGAAGTTGCCATCATTTTCGTCATCATAACGGTGAGACTGCCGCCTCAGATTCATATGGGAAATCACCTAATCAAACCAGAGTACGTGCAAGCAAACCAACTAGTTTCACTCTATTTAACTTTATACACACCGCTATCGTCATTTGCCCAAAAATTTTATGCCTTTTCACCAGCCATTAGTGTAGAGAGAGAGCATGACAAACTGCAAAACGCAGATATTATCAATTTAAACGAGCACATGTACTCTTTTTTGTTCCATGTTTTCTCATTTCCGTTGTGTATTCCAACACCACTTACATCATTTCCCGTAAGAATTTATGTGAGGGGATATTTGGTGAAAGCGTGTCATTAAATTCCTTGACACTATCGTTTCAAAACAGATATTATCCCTGTTCAGAGAAAATGTCCACCACATTACCATAAAATTACACATAACACCGGAAATGAATGAATCTAAACGTTACTCACTCATTCACATTACATCACGGCGGCCATAAGTTAGTTCAGGTTGATGGCACGAGAGGAGAAATGATGCATTTTTATTTGTTTAAACTCTCGACATCATTATTACCATGGAACAGTAGTAGTAGTAGCAGTAGTAGTAAAGATAATGTTCAATTTTATATTCTTGAATTTTTTTTTTGTGCAATGCAGAGATTTTCGAGATACCGCTACAGTAGCCAGGACTCCACTGAATTGTTTCCGCGACCAGTAATTCTTCAGTATGACTCTGCTCGCAGTCCTCAGTGCTGCAGTCAGCTTATTCCGCTACAAGAGAGGACACACATCACAAGGAGCAACCACTTTCTCCTTCGTCCACACATGTGAGCATAAATTTTAAGATGACGGGTTTGTTGTTTATACGTCGTGACTGGCCGACATGACTGTCTTTCTGTGACTATGAGGACCTGTGGCCAACTGGACTGGTTAATCAAAACGCAAGAGGGATTGTGGTACAGGAGACCTGAATGATTTTATACTACAAATAGAGTGTACTAAAGCAACAGTTTTCGAAGTATTAATAATGTCAAGTATAATGAAAAAGTTTATAAAAAATGTATGTATGTATAAAGTGATGTACTAAATCTCATATGAAATATTGATCTATTAATCTTCTTACTAGAACATCTACTTGTTAGATTCCGTTTCTAAAAGCGTATTTATACAATAGCTTATTGCATACTTTTTTTTAGAGTATTTATGATGGCGAACTGATAAAAGTTGTTATTGTAACTTGATAAGTCTGCAGTCATCTACCTGTACATGTGTATCTATGTATTTTTATGATTTTAAGTGTAAAACCAAGTAAAACGATTAAGATGAACATAACATAGGTAACTAAAGTTATACGCACAATTATAATTACAACACTATATATAACATATTTTTCGTAATTAAATACTAGTTTAAAAAGTATAGCAGTCAGTCTATAAGTATAATTCACAAATGTTACGCATCTGTATCGTACAATTTGCTGTAAATTTAATATAGAAACTAGGCATATTTGGTAATTGATGAAGGAAGAGTGCCGAATGTATAATTTTTTTTTATGGATGGCAATGCTCGGGGCATTATGATACAGTGAACAGGGTAAGAAGTTGTGATGGTAAAACATGAGATTTCGTGAAATACGGGTGAAACCTTCATCAAATTCATAATATTTTAAAATATTATTATAGGCCTTCGTCATGTGTGACTTTCTTCGGAATGTGTGCATGAATGTATGTAAAAGCTAAAAATATAGCTGCATCATCATCATTCTTAGACAACTTTTACGGTGAAAGGATTCAAAAACAAATTGACTACATCATGCATGCAAATAAATATATTTGTATGGATATACAAACGTCTATTATTACATGGCGCTCTGTGCTGCAAACAAGTTATAAACATGTTTGAGATTTTGATTTAGGCTTTTTTTTGATGTACAATGCGAGGATGTCAAATGTGAATGGAAATGGGTAAATAAAGGGTGAAAGTAATCACAAAAATATAAACTTGAACGAAGGTTACTAATAATAACCACTACTACTACGCCAGTTTGTTCATGTCGAGCTGCTGCATGACGGACACAAAATCCATTGTCGTACTTTAATATTTTTCCATGCTGTGGGACCCATCTAGTGTCCAAGTTGATAACACGTCGGTAATTTACATGAGTGGCCGCCTAGCAAACTTATATACTTATTAACCTAGTATCTTGTTTTTTGAGTATTTGCTCGGTGTGAAATTTTTTAATTAAGTCATAATCGCTTGTTATAGCGAATGATGTACAATGGTCTCATTATTTTTTTACTACTAACTTTCATTTAATGATACATGTAACGATGAGATTTCATTGCGGATGTCATTCCTTGAGGACCATAATATTATGAGCCAACATTTTTGGTACAAAGAAATAGAGTGCCAAGCTTTGTTGTACATGTACCGGAAGCAGGTAATTCCTATCAAGATACAATCCCGCCTGGTCATACATTTTTAAATGAAAAGGAAGATAATGTCCACACATCCTTAATTAACATAAAATAATATTTCCTCGAAACTTTTATGATTGAATGATTTATGATTTCGGTATGCGATGATGTTAGATAATTTGATTGAAATATTAAATATTGTACTAATTTTTATTACAGTTATTTAATATTAATGGACGTATACTTAGTCTCCTATTAAGTTATATATTATATAAGTATAATTTTAATATTAAATATAATCAAGAAATTCAATATGTTTAGCTTTGTATAAAAAAAAAGGTTAAATAATCAATGTTACTCAGTTTGAAATGTTGAAAAAATTCAACAATAATAGAAAAGTATGGTGTTGTTATTATCGAGACTTGTGGAAATTAACTTGACAATTTTTAAATCGTTGTACATAATAAGCGGTATTAAAATATTTGTACAACATAAATACACGTGCACACGAAAGGCTAAATTCTATCTAGTTTTATAAATCAATCCAATGCGAATATATACATATATTATGATGCCTATTTTAACTGTTTAAAATATTTATATATAAATATTATGTATATAACCATTTAAATAAAAAATATACAAGTATAAAATTAATAAAATTATACATATATACATCTGTAAGTGTAAAGTATAAAATAAAAGTCTATTATTATATCTGTGTCTGTCTGCAGACCTATATATCCAATAGTTTATGTTACCGTTTTCTGTTGTCGGCGTAAACAATGTTTTTTTTGTTGATGTAAATAACTCACAAAATTTTAACTTTTTAAAATATGCATATGTAAATATTATGTATATAACCATTTAAATAAAAAATATACAAGTAGAAAATTAATAAAATTATACATATTATATACATCTGTAAGTGTAAAGTATTAAAATAAAAGCATATTATTATATCTGTGTCTGTCTGCAGGCCTATACATATATCCAATAGTTTATGTTACCGTTTTCTGTTGTCGGCGTAAACAATGTTTTTTTTGTTGATGTAAATAACTCACAAACAATTATATAGTAATGTTTAATGAATGCATATGTGCTGTTCATTTTTCCTGATTAATATAACTTGATTCATGTATCTATACCAATATTATTCAGTTTTTAGTAATTCAGTTTTTTAGTGTGAATATATTATGTTTGTACAGTGGATAAGAATGGTGTGTATTCCAAAAAAATAAATAAAATAATATGCAAAATGATATCAAATCAGCAGCTTATTTGAATATAAGCTATATTATTTTTTAAATCATGAATCATGATTATTGCAAGATGCTGCTGTCCTTAAGTGACATTCCCCCAATATCATGGTCTCATTCGACATTGGAATAATTTGACCGAGAAGCGAACAAAAAAATATATATGCCTGCAACAAACTGTATTTTCTTGTTTTACTTTCATAAATGACATTTTTTTAGTGTATTGGTTATTGTAGTGAATGATTTATTTTGCATTGCACCAAGAGTAAAATTCCCAACGAACTCTATCAAGCAGACATTATTCAAACCTTTACATTTAATACAAATTCAAACGGTTTTTCAGGATTAATGAGTACAAACAAGTCAAAGAAAAGGAAAAAAAGAAAAAGTTTGCGTGAGCTCGTGTATTCATGGAATTCCCCACTTCACAAAACATCAAATAATACCACATGATAAATTTGATTGCTACACACGTACCTAAACAAGCCAATTTTTATCGCTTCACTGCTAATATTAATTGTGTATATAGCAATATTTGCTGGAACCCTGTTCCCTTTCTCTTTCTGATGTGGTTTTATTCTTCTTTTTGTACGCTTGTGTACCTCTGCATCTTCGAGGAAAGCGCAAGCGGAATAAACCACCACAAAATCACACAAAATAGTATTTATGATTCGCTTAACATGACTCAATTATCATGTACGTATATGGCTAGGTTTCCTTCATTATAATTATACACCTCGTCACCCACAGACGATCTATATAGAAGTGATCGAAAAAAAATTAACAACATTTGACTTGCTTTTTTAATCAGTATCAGCAACTTGATTTTTATTGCATGTCTTCTACTTTTCAAATATGCAATTTACTTGCCAATAACATCTCTGTAAAAAAAGCTAGAATTTTAAGGTCATCATCATCATCATCATCATTCCAAATAATAATAGATTTTTTTTCTTCACAAGGACATTTTCATCACGCGCTGCTGCACACTGTGCACATCATTCATTGATTCAAAAGCATCTTCCTCATCCTGTCATTTGAGTTGTATTTTCTAAACTAAAATAGTTTAGCATGATAAAAAAAAGGACAAAAAATCGTCTTTTCATCAAACTTTGAAAGAAAATGAACACAGAGCTTCTTGACAAACGAGATGGGATCTCATCTCAATAATAAAGCTCCACTCCAGCACCACCACATTTAGTATTTTACACCAACAAACGAACCGAATAATATGTTATACAAATTATAGGTATGTTGCATTATATTGCATTACAATGAGCAACTTGGATAAAAACCGTTCCATTCAGAAGCCTCATCTTCAGCATTTTAACGTTATTTAGCTGCTATGCTGGCTTGGCTGACTTCGTCTTAACCTATTTTATAATATACTCTATGCCCTGCCTATCCTTTTTGTTTTCCATGGCTAACCCGCGAACTTCGTTCTCGTGAAAATATTTTCATCTGTGTGAGATCCTTGGACTGAAGGTAACAAAAATTCCTCTCGAAAGTAACCACGACGAGCAATAGTTTACAAATATAGCTAATTAGGCAACTAGGCAACCTTCATCAAGTTTTGGGAATCTGGAATAACTGTTGGAAAAGTGGAGGCACAGGTAACCTAAATCAAAGGCTAAAAAAATAAATAAACATCTTTTGAATGCTTGATGATGATGACATTAAAATCATCAGCACAGTATATATACCGGCGTCGGAATAATTTTATTTACTTAACCAAAAACTGTTTTGATAAGTTTTATCAAAACAGTATTAAGTTTAACGACGTTGTTTTGTTAAATGTATCATCTTGTGTTTTGCATGTGTTCTTAATTTGATAGTTTTTTTTAAAAATACGCTTGTTTTTGTTATGTTTTAAGATGAAGGTTGTGAAAAAATCTAAACTTTTTTTAATCAATTTTGTAGGAATTTTTGAACCCAGTTGCATACTGTAAAAGGGCGTTCAATACAACGACGACAGATAAAATCGTATAATAGTTTAAATAGTTCAGCCCAAAATGGGTGCTGGTCCCAGTCGGAGTGTTTCTTTTCGAAATCCTGAGCCACCTGCCAAAATAATTCAGGTTCTAACTTATTTGCAAAGTTTTATATTTGTTTTGTAGGAAGAAAGTTTATACCATGTGTTCATATATGTAACGTAAGTGCACGAATTTGCTGTTTTGTAGATTACTGAGGAAGTGGCACAAAGAATGACTAGTCGTTATGGTAGATTAAATGAAGCTGCTGGGGAGGCCAAGGCACCACCCGCAGCAGCAGCAAGCAAACCAGCAGAACAACGAGCGCCAACAGTATCGGATATTGTTAATCCAAATCCTCCTCCGACAAGTGGGGCAGTAGCTCAAACAGTTCCTCCCAGTGGCCTTTTAACGGCTGGGACAAAAGGAATTCCAATAATCGAAACCATAACAGCATATGAAGTGAGGCAGGAGAAGGATCTGGAGCTACGAGATAACGATGCATTTTGGGCGAGTAAATTAAAAGAATTAGAAGCACGGGTATGTTATTGAATTAGTTACTATAATTATTACACGCAAATTAACATAAATGTATGCATACATGCAAATTTGAAGTAATACAATGTAAATTGTTTTAATTATTTCTCAGTATGTTGCATCTGCTTTTGTGGCTGACGCTGAATTTACAAAGGAAGTAGAAAAACTTGACAAATTAGTACCTAAACCGAAAGAGCCGGTGTGTCAAGACGTATCAGGAAAGGTTGCTAAGTGTTACTCTGAGAATGCCAAGCAGCCACTAAGATGTTCGGATGTTGTAAAGGAGTTTGCTATTTGCGTGGAAAATCATACCGTCGTAAGTGCAAAATGACAATGCGAGAAAGAAAAATAATAATCATGTGTGGATCCCGAATATTTGTACTAAGAGCTAAATTTATGTTTGAATCCACAGAAAGGTCCTGTGTCCATGAGTGCGTAGTAATTTGTCAGTTTTAAATAAATTATAATATATTGGAATGAAGGCGCTGCCCCACCCCTGGTGTTGTTGAGGATTCATTATACAGTTTATTTCGCTGAGCCGATGAAATTAATGCCCTTCATATGCTATAGACTATAATTAGTTAACTTAAAAGTTAGTGTTAAATGCGTTGTGTAAAAATACAGGCGATGTAGTAATAAATTATGTATAAAAATCATAGTTTAAACTATCGTTACATTTGTCTTTGGATTTAATTGAAATATACTATTTATTCTCTTTTTTCAGCATGCATCATAATTATATATATTTATAAGGTTCACAATAATATTAGTTACATTCCACGAAAAAATTAATACTTTAAAGTTTAAATTAGACACTTAAATAACTTATATGATCAAATATTGTTATTTCATCTAGACTAAGCAGCGACAACTCTGCCGCTGATTTAGCTATTTGTTGGTTGTTGTTGTAAGCATGGAATTGATTTCACAAAGCGACTGTTTTCATCTGCCATAAAACAAAAAAAAACTGAGGAAGAGGAGGAGGAAAAAGTTGGTCGGTCAAATTGACAAATTTAAATGTAAACGTTTGGGTCTTATTCGAGAGTTCTAAACATTTTAACAATGCCTTGTGATTGGGGACAAGTCTTTCTTGGCGGTACTCTTCCAATGTGTATAAAAAGAGTCTTTGGATTTGTACGAGTTGTACATTTACAGAGCACTCCTTTTTTCCGCACAAAATGGTTACCAGTTGATCCCACAAGATTACCGACATACTAGTACTGCTGAACTTTTTTTTTAAACTTAAATATTGATAGCAAATACCAACAATCAATTTTAAATGTATATATTATAGTATATATATATATATATCAAGGCAACAGATTTGTTATATAATGATAATTATAAAAATTGTCAAGTACAAAGTACTATTTAACTTATTTGACAATCATCTGCCCATGTAGTTTTTTTTTCTTGAAAGCCCGTCCAGCTTCCCAGGGACATAAAATCTTGTAGCACAGCACCAAAGGCAACTACAAAGGTGCAAGCAACAACCATTTTAAATAAAATACATGTATACTAATCCCTAGTAGAACTATTTATGGTAGCACATCAAAGTGAATTACAGGACATTATTACGATAGGGAGCAAAATACTACCTATAGCTATAGCCATTGGGGGTTTAATTACTATATACTTAACATATTACATTCAAAAAATGGCATGTTTCAACTGGTTTTATTTTATATAAAATTCTCAGTAATTATCAATAAGTTAAAAGACGGTTGCTTTCCATGAAAATTAGACGTATTCAAAGCAATTTTTCACTGTTGCCGTTTCAAAAATAATGGTCGTAAAATGAACAGTTCAGTTCGTTCTTAGTTGATAATCCCCGTTTTGAGTAATATACCTAACCCAAGGCAGGGCTTGGTAGCCACTCTTTTCGAGCATGTCGTTCAATAACCGATTCAATCCAAATCAGTGGTTTCACCTTCACATGATAAGAAATAATGTTAAATTCAAAAATTTAAAGAGTATATATAATTTTATATCTTTAAATAAATAAATCGCTAACTTACGTGTGTATTTAATCTATACGACATTAGCTCAAACTCTCCATCTGGTGGAATAAAGGATATGGTACGGTCGACTTCAAATCTATCAAAAAAACCATAAATTGATTTTAAACCCAAATACTTGCAAGATTGCATATTTGAGTGTCAACAAGTAGCCTGGAAATTTAATTGTTATTTTTCATTTCATTAGTTAGCTTACCTTGAAAGTCTTACGCACTGATGAAACTTGACATCCTCCAGCTCAACGGATTTTGATTTACCTCGGCCCGTACTTTCAAATAGCACTTTATCGTTAAGTCCGAGCCTCAATTCGGGCATTCCAGACAAATAGACCCTCATTTTAATCGCTCCAACTATTTCACTCCTCAAAATGTGACCATTTGCGTTTGCCTGTAATAACATAAAGTTGTGTGTTATAATGCTGTACCACACTTTACATTTCTAAGTCCATGAATGTATTTTTTTAAATAAATACAATGGATTTTAATCAAAATACTATCTTGTACCAACCAAAAGGTTAACAGATTCGATAACATCTAAAAATACTTCGTTTTTCCTATACTTGATTCCTTCCGATCTCCACGATACCGCGTTAGTGACAGCCATCGGAGGTCGAGGAGCAACTTCTAGTTTATGCCCTTCTTGCGTTATATATCTACACAAAATAAATTCAAATAATTTGCAATGAAGTCACAAAGTAAAGTTCCAGTCGGAACAAATTTAGAAGAGAAAAAGTCCTTACTCTTGCAAAATTTTGCTATCAGTTGTCTGCGGATATCCAAAGTCAATTAGCTCATCCAGTAGCTCATAAATGATGACAAAATTATCCCTAATACTTTCCTCTTCCAGTTCCTTGAAATATTCTATCATTACCTGTAAAAAAAAAAAAAAAATAACGACGGCTTGTTATTTATAACCAAAAATATATTTTTTAAATATTAATAACAAAGCTACCACCATAGGATTTAAATGATCATACCTGAACCAGTTTATGGAGGAATGAAAAAACAAGAGCTATGTTGGCATTCATCCTTGTAATTGAAACTATGTACAAGTTGTTATGCTTAATGTAAGCAAATGTACAATCGGTTGTAAGAAGTATAGGGGTCACGTTCCCTTCCTCCTCCTTTTCCATAAGCAACGGCATAAACTTCTCTATGGACCCCATGTCGGTGTCTCCTCGATAGTTTCTGGATATGAGAACCTATGGAGTAATTAAAACGCACAGTTGTATCAGCCAACATTGTTTTTAACTTGAACACGATACAAAATTAACCACTAATACAAATGTAATTAATAATGTTTACTCACTTTCCCCTTCACATCCAATATAAATACAGCTGAGGACGACATTTTTGCTACTTGTTTATAGTTGACTTTATTCAAGTAATTATAAATACTATTTATTTGTCGCCGCCGGTTCAACCGGTCTTCAAAAGTATGTGAAAAGAGTGTGTCTTACCAAAGGCCTTTTACATACAATAAGCAACAACTTACCGTCGAGTAGCACAAAATATTTCAATTAAAGGTCCCCTAAAAAACTCTATTTGTTATGTTATACATTGTGGAACAACACTGCACAGTTTATAAATTCACCCATATTTCACTTTTTGTGCTCGTTATCAAACAATAGCCTGATGGATTGTTGATAAAAGTTTCTGAAAAAAAGTGCTCAACTTTGATATGTATGTCGACTTGAACAATTTTTTCTTTTGCTGTCTTAAGTATGTGAAAAGAGTGTGTCTTACCAAAGGCCTTTTACATACAATAAGCAACAACTTACCGTCGAGTAGCACAAAATATTTCAATTAAAGGTCCCCTAAAAAACTCTATTTTACTTATTTGTTATGTTATACATTGTGGAACAACACTGCACAGTTTATAAATTCACCCATATTGTCACTTTTTGTGCTCGTTATCAAACAATAGCCTGATGGATTGTTGATAAAAGTTTCTGAAAAAAAGTGCTCAACTTTGATATATATGTCGACTTGAACAATTTTTTCTTTTGCTGTCTTCAACTTTAAAGAATAATTTATTTCAATATCCTCCTATTCAGCTCAATGCTACTGAAATGAAATAAATGTCCAGCAGAAATATTCGACATGCTTGTGAAACATTATGGTAAACATTAGTAATCCTAGTAAGTTTAGCTGAAAGCGACACTCAAGATTTTATTCATAAAAACTGCATCATATTTTCATTTTTTTTTATATAGCCTCCTGTCCTGTCACATTTCCCTTAGCAAAAGGCTCCCATTCTTGACGACACCACACTTTACAAATACACTGCACTACTGTTTTGATTTAGGAGGGAAGGGTTGCAAAAAAACTTTAATTCCTTTTCATTCCGATATTCAAATTTGTAATTTTACTGTCACAAAATTGAAGTGGCAAATTTTTTTGGGAAAAAAAGTCCCCCACACAGAGTAGGATAAAAGCAACCAAACAGCAGTAGTAGTAGTAGTAGTAGTAGTAGTGGCGAGAGAGGCGCATTTCATATTTCGTGTGTGAAAGGATGTGAAGGAGTCATGCAGGTAGGTAGGTAGACGTACAGAAGAAGAAGACTTATTGCCAAAAGCAAGTGCAATTGTAATTGTAATTCTCTGCTGTTGTTGTATCTTATTCCTTCTTCTTCATTGCATTGCTGCTGCTGTTGCTGCTGCGGCGGTGGTGGTGATTGGTAGAGTATACATTATATTGCCAGTGTTTACTTTACATACCTCTTTTTCATTTTAGGCTGGCATGACGTGGTTATAATGATAATTATATTATGATGATGATGGTGATATGATGGCTAAATAGCAGCATGGTAAATTCAATAAGTCTGGCTAAAAATGGAGAGCAAGTTGGCAGTTAGTAGCCAGTACTGTAGCAGATTTATCATCATACAAAACTATACCAGCAGTAGACTCAGGTAATAATAATAATGCCATTATGATGAGGCTCAAAATCTTCCGCTTTTACCTCTAATCCACCTGGAACTGGCTCTGACTCTGACCCCTAATAGCACTAAAGCATATTCACCCTACAAGCATTTAACGATAAGGGCTTATTATTATTATTATTATATTATTATTATTATTATTATATGAGCTACATTATCATGGGAAGATCATCATGATGATATTAAGCTCCAGCTTGAGCACACAACTGTATGAAAAATTATATTTTTTACAATATCTGCATGTTACTGATGATAACAATGATTTGGTGTGCCAGAAAAGTTTAAATTTTATGATTAAGAAAGATACACATATTCAAAAAATAATAAATAAATAAATAAAACATGAAGAGATATCTCTATACCATTGTATACAAATACAATGTGAAATACCATAAAAATTAATGAAAGAGCATTAAAGGAAAGTTTTTACTTAAGCTAAAATACTTTGTGAAAAATTATGATTTGAGTTTAAAATTCGTATTTTTTATTTCTTTGAAATTACAATGTTTTGGTTTTGATATATATCAAGGGTTTTAGCACTTTGTTAAGGCTATTGGCTATTATTCCAAACACCTATCATCATACATACATATATATGTCTTTATGAAGAGGATCAACGAAAAATAAAACTGATATTTATAACAACAATAATTGGAGCATTACATTTTTTTTAAACAATAGCACAAGTCATCCCTAACATACGAGTAGACTTGTGTAAGACCATAAAATTGTCATACTGGCACAAAAATACATTCCTACTAATCAACGCCTTATGAGCAATACAGTCTCTAATATGTAAGTGACATTGTTGACGAAANAATCAACGCCTTATGAGCAATACAGTCTCTAATATGTAAGTGACATTGTTGACGAAAGATACAGTTCAGGTAAAACTGGTGTGTAGTAGCTAATTGTACGTTCATGTATTTTCTTGCTACAGTTTTCTTTAACATTTACATTCAAGAAGTTGATAATTTATTGTTTATCCCCTTAGCGGATTTGTATTTAATTTTTACGAATATTAAAAAAGATTTGTTTCGCTGTTTTTATGCCTCTCTGAAAGTATTTAATCCAGCTGTTGCGCGATTGTACCTTTCAAATATTTCAGGTTTATCCATGAGCAACAGGAAATAATCCCTACATAAAACAAAATGCTGTGTTGTATCAACTAACTCTACTACTTATGATATTCTACTACTTATTATAAGTACTACAATATATAGTAAGTTAGTGTCCACTTCACCGGAACTAAAGACCTTCACCATGCTCTCAATTGTATTTGCACCATTACATTTTTACATACATCTTTAATTAATAATAACACAATTTCCCGCCAAGCATACATTTTTATCCTGTAGTTGAAAGTAATTCAAAGGTTAGAGTATTATTGCCTTGAATTTAGACATTTATAAGAATGGTAAAACAATTAATACGATACAAAAGACAGAGTACAGAGTGCAGACAAAATCATAGTTATAAATAATGTACATATCTTTTATAAGATATCGATGACATGACAAACAAATAGCAAGGGCAGTATATTGTCGAACCGAATGTGTAATAATTGCAATGATGAATTACTACTTTTTTCTGTAAAACTTTTACACAAAACCTGTGTGAACGCATTCAAAATAGACTATATGATATACATAACAAAAAACAAAAAATAATATCCACTAGCAACAACAAATAATAATATTAAATTGCAGACATTATTCAGCCTTCTTAGCACTCTTCCTCTCCCTAGACTGCCTAATCAATCCAGGTATGTCAGAATACAATATTGTGCCGGCAAAGACGAGCAGAGTTCCAAACCAATGGGCTGCAGTAAAGGGATTGCCGAAGTAGTAGATTGACACAATCAAGCTGATGAATTTCCGCAAAGTGACCACCAAAGTCACTGTTAAGGACGCACATTCGGTTGTCAGCACAAATACGGAGTTAATACAGCAGCACCTTGGGAAGATTGAAATAAAATATTAGTGATTAATAAAGTGGTATTTACGGCCAATGCTCCAAAAGCAAGAATATTGTTATGAGTTATGAACTTACTGCGTTAGCACATTTCCGGCAATGTACACCCACAAGATAGGTACACCGTAACCGAGAACATCCATAGGAGCTGAGGCGTTAGCGACTTTGATATGCGAAGCCAAATCTGTCATTAACAACGCATAACCCGGTAACGGTAAGAAATGCTGTAAAAATGGCAATCATGATAAAAGTGTCTTGTTAAAATACTTGAAAGGAAATTAAAGCAATACGTAATTATTATTTTTGACCGAATACTTACAGTAAAGAACAATGCTTCGCGAGGATGTTTTCCGTACTTTGCGTACAATACTTCCTGATACAGTCCCATTCTTGCAGACAAAAATAGAGCAAACAGTAGAATCGTAATTCCTAAATGAAACAATGAAAAACATTAGTATAGTCATTGCAATGCTCAGACAATTACACTGCGAATATGAGTAGGTCTTGTAATCATTGTACGCATTTTTCTTACCGACTGTCCACCAGAAATAGTCTGAGAATGCACCAGAGTCATCTGCAACACCAGCAGAACTAGCCTTAAAGTAGTTAATAAAAATTAAATTGTAGTAAAATTTGCAAAGAAATTGTTTTAAATTGAAAAATGTCACTTTTTTATCACTGCTCTTACCTTCATGTCTCTTCCAGAAGCAATTGTGCAAACTGCTATACCGACCGAAATCATTGCAACAGAGATGTACCGCTGTGGGTTGTATCGTTTATGCATGATTATCATTCCCAGAATCATGTTCGCCATTAGAGATCCCTGATATATCGCAAAAAGAAACAAAAAAATTAAACGATGGAACCTATTAATCTTGGGAACATCCATTAAATTTACTCATTTTAAACTGGTAACTTACCGCTCGGAAAATTAGATGTAGCGTCATTGAAATATTAAAATTGAATGCCATATTGTTAGCCGTGCTGACGAGAAAGAAAAACACCACCAACGTGATGTATTCACTGTAAAAAAGAAAAGAAAAAGTGTTAGTTACATGTTACACGAGCTAATGTACTATTTACTAACGTACTATTTACAGTGAGCATTGTATGAAACTTACGAAACCGGCACGGCAATCTTCTTTGTTCCACAACGTAAAGTTGTGATAAAACCTTCCAGAGAAATTAACACAAATTGACAAAAGTTAATCAGGTTTCCACAGCCCGGATCCTCCCTTAAAATCAAAAGCCGGCAATTTAAAATTACACTGAAATTTCTTAGAAGTTCATAATATCGTTACCGAATGTAGTTCTTACTTGACCAATAGTTCTAAAAAGATCACGTTAGAACAGCAGCCAATCATCACAAACAGAATAGCCAAGCCGGCCTTCATGTAGTTGGTTTGAGTAGCCATTTTGACGGCCTTTTTTCCAAATTGTGCCCTTCAAAATTACAACAATCCCCGACCTGTCAGCTGATTACATAAATCTGGAAAAAATACAAAAGTAATCAAACTTTTTTTGCGGTAGTTCGTGGCACAACTTTACTACAACTTGCAAGTACAAAGTACACACACAAACTATATACAAAAATTATCTTGAGAGTTTAAAAAGAAACTAGTATCATCTCAGATGATTTATCTGCCTGTAGGAAGTGAAATATAGCCTTCAAATTATCACACAAGCAATCTTATTGCTACAACCAAAAATGAATTACCTACTGACTGTCGACTGTACCCTTTTAATACCCTTTTGACTAATTTAAGCTCACTTGCCCTCCTAATTACACATACTTACTTACAGGTAATGGAAACTATTGTCCTCCTCTTCTGCTGGTCCCGTTGTTGTACCCTTTCTCCCTAATGACCACCACAATTATCTCTGCAAGTCGTCCAAACATACAAAAGAGTTTCACATGTTGTTACTCTGTTGCTCTGCTACTTTCCCGATAATTATTTGTTATTTATTATTAAATCGATTTAACCTTCAAAAGTGTGATGTACACACACTACGCAGCACAGCACACTTCTATAAAATCAATCGCTCGATTTCCTCAGGACAACTTTTCCCGTTTTTCCGTCACTTGCATATATTCCATACGCGCACACGACACACACAAAGTTACAATCAGCTGCGAAACTATTCAACAAAAAAGTCTTATACGGTAAAACCGACCAACTTCACTTGACATAAGGATGAGGACTTGGTGGATTCTGTTCTGATAAAAGAACAAAACTATGGCATAAACAGCAAACAAAAATCTAGCGCAAGCAATGCAATGCAATGAAAAAACTCTCTACGGAATCCGTAGTACGTCTCGTCTCTGTGAGAAGTCAAGGGGTTAAAGCTCTGCTAACACAACTTGAGCTGTGCTTATAATAATATCAATATCACTAGACTTTCTAGCCAGCGTTACACGATGGACCTCATCACCTTGGTGTTTTTAAATTCTAATTCCTACTTCCACCATATTTACAATCCTAGCATATTCCCATTTCCAGCTTATTTGATATTGATCGTTAAGACCTGTGGAAAAAATGTTTGATCATTAAAAGTCAAAAGTTTGACGACCAAAGCAAAGGTGAGTCAACCGTACGTTCGTACGTACGTACGAACGGTCGTACGTCTTAATACATATAAGAGATGAATCAATCAACCAACTAGACAATGCATGCATCCATGCATGCATGCGTGAGGTGGAATATGTTGCGTTTCATTGTAATGTAATATACTTACCGACATAACAATAACGCTACCAATCGTGAATAGCATGTATCTGACCATCTAAAATGTCTTTGTGAACTGTAGTATTGTCTTATGATTGGAAAAATCAGTAATCAATCACAGTCAACGTTGTAGGAAGACAAATTTTTATCAATGCAATACATATTCAATGCTCAATTTTTATATTTTCATATCATCATGATAAAAGTTTATCGACAAAAGTAGCAGTACTTTAATGTATGAATCGTGTTGCTTGATTTCATTTTTATGCACACTTGAACACCGAATTGGTAGAGATCCAATTCTGAAAAATAACACAAATATTTCATAACGCAATAGACATATTGGAAATATTGGGAATTGGAAATTAGCCTAGTTTATGCTGGGCTGGGCTCGACTGCGATCAAACGTACACAATAATATTCATATACAAAAATATATTGGTTTGGATTTCTTCATGCAATGAAATAAGTATCTATGCAAGTTGTCAAAAGAGCCAAAATGTGTCAATATACTGTTTTGTCGGCGCATATGGATTATATATACGGTATAGCGTGGGTGGTTTATTTCGAAAGTGTGTGTGCTTGACAAGAATATGAAAATTGAATTTGAAAAAAAAATTGTAAAAAGAAAAATTGGGATGGGATTTCAGAAAACGTGTTCCATTTATTTTCAAACTTTGAAATACGACACGATTACACGACATGAAAAAGTTCTCGGTTATGTTAAAACTATTTTGACCCGTCTTTTGTTTCTAACGCACTTTTATAATAGCTATCTTGTGTGATTATAAAAATTGACAAGTTTAATAATAAAAAAGGCAGAGCAATAGAGTAATTGTGTTTGATGTAAAATGCGTATCGACATCACTATAGAATCACGAAAATGTGATTCGCTATAGACTACATCACTATCGTATCACATCAGAGATCCTATTGTCATTTGTCATCTTTGTCCATGAAACGTGTATATAATTACTTAAACCCAAATACTATATATTTTAACATCCATTATCAGTCGAGGGGAGTCATCTATACTAGAAGACACATCAGAGATCCTATTGTCATCTTTGTCCATGAAACGTGTATATAATTACTTAAACCCAAATACTATATATTTTAACATCCATTATCAGTCGAGGGGAGTCATCTATACTAGTAGATGCAAGAGCATTCGCACTTGTTGCACCGAGATGCTCTCGAAAGCCCTTAAAATTATGTACTATAGAAAGCACTCTCCATTTTTCTAAATCTCGCTGTAACCATGTCACTAAAATTCAATTTAGTTGAACATGGTTAACGGTTGTACATTTTTCAAAAAAAAAAAAAAAAAAATGGTACCACATGCAACGTATTTAATTACACCTACTAACCTTTCTTGCCAATTTTTCTCCGGCCAAGACTCCAGACAAATGTTATCTTATGCTAATGACTGTTGATGTCTCATTAACACCCAAACTTTGTATGTAGACCAATATGTAAATAGAAAAAAAAGATAGTCATCCCAACAACAGACAGCTAGCATCCTACCTTCACTCACACAGTTTTACTTTTGATATAATGCCATTGTTTAACTAATCCACATTATTACACTTTACATCATGCTGCTATCACAGACCATTATTAAAGTAAAAGGATAAATTATAACCTTTCAAGTTCTTTGAACTTGTTCGGTCGTTTAATATTATTGCCGCGTGTCGCAAAGGGTCACGATTGGTAATTCATTCAGAAAAAATTATGAAACGTCATATAAGAGTCTACGGTAAAAAAAATCTAAATAATCTAAAATTTATAAATATTATGCAACACAAAGCTTGTTACTCCTTCACAAACCTAGACTACTTTTTACTATTACAACTACTTTTTATTTAAAGCAATTTTTGAACAATTTACTGCTTAATTATTTTGTCTTTTACTGAAGGCTTCTATATATTCGAGCTATCGACTGATTATAAACCTTTTCAGATATAATTTCAATTTCTATAAATAAAAGAGTGAAGTCGCAATGGACAGACTGGAGAGGTTCTAAGTTCTAGCTATTTTTACACACACATTTACTTACACATGAACATTTTTAATGTCATTTTGTACTCATAAAGCAAGAAGAAATTGGGGATTCACTTCACTGCTCACTCGTTCTGTACGAGTGCAAAAAAAAATGAATGAATGTAACATACATTATGTAAGTCTTCTAAAACACATAATGAACATAAGTCGTTTATACTTTTATATAACCAACCACTAAACAGACAAATGGGCATGAAGGTCACCTAATACAGATATTTACATAAATTTATATTCTACATCTTAGCTCGTTGTTTGTTGTCGCCTTTCTGAAACTGACTATCCAGAATAGTAAGAGTTGTTGTAATTTATTTAAATACCTATCCATGTTCATGGAGCGCCTAAGATATTTTCCCACTGGAGAACATTCATATAAAGCTGCAAAAACGGTTTTGTGTGATGTGTGCAATTGGGTGCTGCTGTCCTATTGCATACACACTACGACATCATCATGAGATTGTTTCACCACATTTATTAGTAACTGCCAAAATTATGCTTGTCATCATTCATCCTAAATAAATCGCTATTCATATTCATCATCGTCATAAAATAGTAGGTACATTTATTTTTTGTGTGTGTCCAAGGACAACTAACTGTCTCTCCCACACAGGTACTGAGCATTGCTCAGTGAGCAGACGACAAACGTACTCCACGAGTCCATGCAACAAAATATTGCCAAATCTCAAGCTTTCATCCATGGATAAAATCTAAAATCTAGCCATATTTCAGTGAAATAATAAATTGTCTTTCAAATTCCAGAGGGGAAGGAATAGGCAAAGCCATGTAGGTACTTCGTCATGTGAGTCACACGGTGTGAACTGTTTTCTTTGATGAACATAGTGCAATGAGATGAAATTTGTATTGCTGACGAAATGTTGTATGTATCACCAGATAGCCGAGCCTCTTCGATTCTTTAAAAGTCTTCCCCAAACCATTTGAACTTCAAACCCTTGAGGACTGGTAGAGGGAACATGTATTGTTGCCATTTACAATTGCAGATTACACAAAAAATAAGTTCTCGAACGTTAGCTCGAAATAGGATTATGTACACACTTAAACCAAACATTTATATTACCTTACTGGTGAGTGGTCAGTTCAATGCGTTTTAGGTGCTTCCTTTGCAGGAAGTAGCATGCAACTTCAAAGAGTCAATTATGAGTTAAAGGAGTACCTAGAAAATTATTGCTGAAGAGGCTGCTTGACGGACACACCGTTCTATGTTCTATGTTGTATTTACTTACGCATGTGTGCCCTGACAGATTGTTTTTTTACTGCTTTTATCCTGTACTAAAAGTCTACTGGAAAAAAACCTTACCTCTCTCAGCTGTAGCTGTAGCCGGCTAAAATGCATGCTTGGAAATTCCAGCAGAGAGAAATGTTTTAATATCTACATCAGCCTTTCCTGCTTATCTTTCTTCGACCATATTAAGCTCTGTTGTGTTGACTTGACAGTTCGTTTAGCTATTTAGTATTATCTACAGACGAGATGACACATTTTTTATCATATTATTATGCAAACAGATACAACATTGCTGAGCTGTTTATTCTTTAGCATTTAATCAAAAGGTTTTATTGAGATTACCTACATAATATCCGCCATTCTTAATGTTTTTCAAGTTGCGTTAAAGACATGGAATTTTCCATGGACTTCAATTGAGTGGCAGTCACATAATTTTTTGTGGATATTTATAGGGGGATAATTGAAGGCAAGTGGTCATTTAAGCTGATACAAGACCCTGTCTTTGTTGCAGGACAATTTAAAAAAAGAAAATTTGGTTCATGTTTAATCCTACTTATAGCCAAAAAAAATGCGTCGACTAAAATGTGTAGTGATTTTGCTCCTTTTTGGCACGTTATTCTCTCTAACGTCCAGTGGGCTGGTGAACTCACATTCCAGTAACAGTGCTGCTAGAAAATACAGTCAAGTTTTTAGTGTGAATGACGAGGAATCTCGACGACCATTTGATGACAGTGAAGAGTGGCCCAGTGAAAATGAAGTTTTTGAAAGCAATGATATCACTGGCAAAAGTAGCCAGGAGCACATTCCCATTGTTTATTGGCATGGAATGGGTAAGTAAAATGTTCAAAGTATAATAATAGCAAATTGTTTGCTAACATTTATTTGTGTAAATGTTACTACTACTGCTGTTGATTAAATAATCCTAAAATAAATTTCAATATGATTTATTGGTTAACAAGGGGACGCTGGGGTTCATGTGAAACACGCTCTTCGTTTCATTGAAGCTCACTTATCGGGTGTGTATGTGAAGTCTATTCAAATAGGCTCATCGATTACGGAGGTACTTTAGATGATATAAAAATGCAACATTTAATACCGGAATGGTTTTACTACTTTTGGGGGAAATTGGGTTCACTACATATATGTAGTTTTTAAATTGATTTCAGGACATTAAAAGCGGCTATTTTGTTAACGTGAATGATCAAGTGAAGCAGGTCTGTGATGAACTTAAAAACGATACGAACCTTCGAGATGGTTACAATGCTATTGGATTGTCACAAGGAGGTCAATTCTTGTAAGTGAATTCGTTTTTATATACTCATTTGATTGTTTTGGAAACAAGATAAGAACTTTTTTTGGAAGTAAACATTTGCAATTTGATTTTGATTTGTACGAACGTGCCCCCATTATTATAGGCGCGCCGTTGCACAACGATGTCCCGAGCCTCGCATGTACAACTTGATATCTCTTGGTGGTCAGCACCAAGGCGTCTTTG
Organism: Zhuqinia jingwanae; assembly: GCA_027744095.1. Lineage (NCBI taxonomy): Eukaryota > Metazoa > Arthropoda > Collembola > Entomobryomorpha > Paronellidae > Zhuqinia > Zhuqinia jingwanae. The sequence continues at coordinate 27,020 of JAHZNC010000362.1, forward strand.
GTCTTCCAAAATGCTCAGCTCCAAAGCAGGAGTGGTGCGAAATTATTGATAAGCTGTTGACACATGTGGCATATGAAAGGTATGTATTTTATGCAGTAAATTTGATAAACATTCAGTAAAATTCAAGTGGATCTTGTAATCCAAATGTTTCCTGCTGTAATGAAGTCAGATAAAAAGGATTTCGTTGTTTGCACACGACCACTATCAAATCATAAAGTCATCATTACTTTTTTGTAAAAGCATTAGATAATTAATTGCGATGTTTATGCAGGTGGTGTTTTAAATAATAAACGTCGTTTGGAGAAGATAAGTTATAATTTGCTGTGTTTGTTCTATTCTCGGTGTTTTCAAACGCAGTTGGGTGCAAAAATTCCTGGTTCAGGCTGAGTACTGGCATGATCCTTTCAAACAAGATGAATATGTGAACAACAGCGTTTTTATCGCTGACATCAATAATGAAAGGGTAAACACTTGTGTACTATCAGTTGAGTACACTTGACTTATTATTATTAATGTATCCAAGTATAACTCTAATGACAAAAAAAACCGAAACTCTCTGCAGGTGAAGAATCCGGATTACAAAGCCAATCTACTTAAACTAAGGAATTTTGTCATGGTTCTCTTTGATAGCGACACCATTGTACAGCCAAAAGAAAGTGAATGGTTTGGGTTTTACGAGCCAGGTTCTGACAAGAAAATGATTGCTTTAGAGGATTCTCCACTTTACAAAGAAGTATAAAAGGATACAATGAAACTAATAATATGCTTTAGATACCCTGACAACAATATGCAATGAACTTTGTTGTTGTTTTTTTAAGGATTGGCTTGGATTAAAACAAATGAATGATGAAGGACGCCTTCACTTCTTATCAAGCTCTGGGGATCATCTTCAGTTTACCGAAGACTGGTTTGTTCAGCACATTTTAAATCCATTTTTAAAAGCGGAGCGGTAAACAAACACGAGAGCATTTATCAACTTTACTAACCGACTTTACTTTGCTCAGCTCTTATCAGTGCACTCAACTCAGTACGATGTTTTCAAATTATGTTCTAATAATCAATATGTCACTTGTAGACACATATCGTTTTATATGTCAAATGTCGCTGCGTGTTAGAATATTTGTTTTGTATGATGCAAATGAACCATGCGTGCGAACTACTTACTCAAATACAATGTTTTTCAATCATCATTCACTATTTTCATGTTTTCCTTTGAAATTAATTTATTTGACCTTTCAATAATAAACACATTGAAGTGTAAATGATATACAATTGGCAAGTTGTGAAAACAAGATTATTTTATGGGTTATCAAATCATAATACGTTGTTTTTCTAATTACTGCGTTACACATTTATAAGTTTACGTAAATCATTTTTGATAATTTATATTTATTTTATCTGTAATCTACAAGTACTGCTGTCCATTAATGCATTTTGGTAACTCGGTTAGAAGAATATGTTTGGCTTTTTGGATTGGGTAACCTTTGTTCAAGTCTTTGTTGAATTTTTTGATGGTTTCATCCGCGTTTTCGAAATCCTCGTGTGTGAATGTCTCCATGTCTGGAATATCTTCAGCATCTGCAGTCATCATAGGAGCAAGAAGTAGACCCATGAGCACCCCATAAATCCTGTACTGCTCTGTCTCCTTCATAAAGTTATCCCATGTTAGCCCGGCTTCTTTAGTGTTCGCTCCGAGCTTCTGTGCAAAACTTGTGAATTCTGAGTAGTAAGTCATGAGAAGATCCTGTTCCCTCTCGACAAGGGTTTCTAAATTAGCACTGGTATATAGGAAGTAGTAAAAATCAACCAGACGGGATGATGCATTGCATAGTTGGAAATCGATAAACTTGACATGGGCTGGGCAATCTAACTTTTCATCCTTGTCGCTATACTTGAACATCATGTTATTTAACCAGCAGTCGCCGTGTAAGATCACAGCACATTTAACATCTTTACTTAACAAGGGTTCCATAAAGTCGCAAAAGTTTACAGTAGCGAGTTTGTCCAAACGTGATGCAGCAAGCTCTTCGCCGCCTACTTCCCTGAAAATGGTCGCTTGGCTTATGAAAGACTGTGAGTAAAAACTCTGCTGCATAGCAGCCATTTTGTTTTCCTTGTTGAACATACGGTGATTCAGATCTGGAAATACTTCCAAGATTTTATCACGACATCCACCATATTTAACAAACGAAATGGCATGGTACCTGGCCAAACTGCGAAGAACACTGGCGCAGTGATTGAAGTTCAGGCCTTGCTTACGATTTCCCATTACGTATCTGCAAATTAAAAGAAGATTTTTTAAAAAAATGATGATATACGTATATCTTTCAATTGAGTCCTTTCTCTCAGTTTACCCAGAATCTTTCAAATTTTCCATAGCCAAATAGTCCGTGGTACCATCAATATGCGCCGCATAACAAAGAGGCCACGCAGAAAACACATCATCACGTGCTATCTGTGTTTCTTCTTGATGTTGAATGAACATTGGGAATATCTTCTGATAAATTATCGCCTCCTTCTCAAAAGCCTGCATCTCATTAATCATATCCTGGCGGAAGACGTTCCTTGGAAGCGTTTTCAGCATCACTTGCAACGTCTGCCGTGCCCCGTTCTTCCTCTTATCTTCCAGCACCAGCTCAAGTGCATACATGATGGACATGTAGTTGTCCCCAATTTTGCTTCCAGGTTGAGCCTGCCATGAGACCAAGCTCAGCTCGGAATTATATCCCTTGATAATTTCTTGGAGGACGTCTTCTGTAACAATCTCTTCAACTTTGGGAGGTTCTTCTGGAGGTGGTACCGTTGGAGGGGCGACTACCTCCGTCGCAGTGATAGCCTCAGTTGGTGCCACATTTGCCTTCCCACTTTGAGGAGTTTTCTCTTCAGCTCCCATTTTTGCACCCCGAATTTGTAATATGAAACGAGCAACTACAAAATAAAGTTATAATATCCAAACTTTGGATTCCAAAGAATTTTATTTATGGGATTTGCAGAAACACGCTACGTTTCAATCACAAGACACGCTCTCACTCACGTCCTCACCTTCAATAGCCAAAACTAGACTGACCACTTGATCGAATATGCGATCCGTTTCAGTATCTACACAAAATTCTGCAAAAAAATATATATCTCATCATCATCTTCATTGTCTATCATCACGCAGATACGTATACATATACTCATTCCCACTTGAACGTAATTAATATTTATACAAAAAAAAACTATTATCATTAATGATAGTAATATTACAATTGAAAGGAATCGATGATATGTATGTAGTAGCATGCTGTAATTGTGGCGACATTGAAATTACCCATCTTTCAGTTCTATATGGCGTCGTCCGCATATTCATACGCATCATGTACCCGACAACTTTATGAATCAAGTGGCCACAATTAACACATATATTCAACAAAAATTCTACGTTATAATGTAAACCTGCTCTGTCATTCACTTTTATGTTTCAGTTTCAATACCATTTCGTCGCTTAGCTTGTTCGCTGCCCTGCTGTAGCACTGCCAGCCATTAACCAGTTAGTCACTTCACTATATTGACGCACACAGTAATGGTCAGCACGTCATAAGTAGGTATGTAAAAAAGAATGCACACACGGAGCGGCTTGAACATCCACCATGTAAAAAGATAGACCCTCGATTTGATCACAAAAAGATCTGATATTTGAACTGGAAATAAGCATGCATACAATTTTTTTTATAATGAGGATGATGATGACTAGACTAGCCTTCACTTTTTGCTTTTTAAATTTTTTTTTAAATGTGTCCAATGTCAATGTCTATGCAATATGTTGTTACTCAAGTAAGAGTTTATATCGGCATAAAACACCATGTCATTATGTTTTATTACACAACACAGCACTGTGATGGTCCAACCTCCGATTTTTATCCAGCAAGTTCCTCGACCACGTACATCAATGTCCGTCTAACTTTTATTAGAATGAGGTTCTAATTGTATTCCACGACGAGTGGTGTGTGGAAATCATCGTCCTTGCCAACTCGGATCAAATTAAAATTCTCAAATAACGTGATGATGGTGAAGGCCTTGCCGTAAACACAATAAACAACGTAAAAAATATTGTGCATGTGTTATATCAACAAGAGTGATATAAAATTCTTTCCTCATAGATAGTAACAACTTGAGCTTGTGCTGGGATGCATTAATTTTCATGACAACTTGCAACCAAATGAACAAAGTTATGATGACCAAGGGTCTCGCTAAATCTATATTAGGATAAATATGTTCCAAACTTTACACTTACCAGTTTAATTAATTCTTGTGCACATTTTGTCTTGGCATTTCAATTGGAAATTCTCTACTTATTTGAGACACAACGTTTTGCAACGTCGGTTGTCGACAAGTTACAGATAATGCTCTACAAAGTGTAATGATAATGGTAACAAATTTCGTTCAGATGTGATTGTGAATGGATGTGAAAATAAGTAGTTCACTCATCATTTGCATCAAATTTACACGTAACGTACATAAAATAAAAATGCTAGTCTACTCAGTAATCAGTAACGGACTCAGATCTGGTAATGTGGTCGTTGATCATTTCAATGTAAAAAGAATAATGCTTTAATGACTCATGTAACAATATATAATGAATGACTTGCAGCACAACACACCACACAACAGTACAAAAAAATTCTAGTAAAAGTATAATTGTAAAATGCATGCACATATTTATACTATATTAATAAAAATTTGTTTATTGCACCACACGTGTACAACATATTGTGCAGTAGTACTACTGTATGGATGGACAAGTGATAAATATTTAGGTAAAAAAACGACCATAAAATATGCAGGCAGAAATATGTTGCTTGCGGGTCCAAATTGCCTATGATGCAAGCCAAGTAAATTACAATGCAAAGTACAAGATGCTAGTTTTTTTACTAGTCAAGGACAAATGGAATGATGTATTATAATATGTGTGCCATGCATGGCGGCGGAATTATTCTACGACATAATAGCGTATGATGATAAATAGTAAAATGGTATGTGTTGTGTTATAAAATTCTTAGTTGTAGTAGTAGTGGAGTTAAATTAAATAAAGTGAAAAATTTGCATTTATTAGTAACTTATCAGAATACGAGAACTACTTTATTTTTCGGAACAAAATTCATAGCTTATATTGAAAGAATATAATTAAAAGAAACTATATAATGATTATGTACAAAAAAAC
>JAHZNC010000363.1:0-38001 GCA_027744095.1 Zhuqinia jingwanae
AGTTCGTTGACGAATAAAACGGAGAAAACATTTTAAGAAATTCCAGTTGCAGTTCGTTTTCATTATGCTCCTGGTTTTTTGTTTTATGTGTTTTCCAGCGCATTTTAAAGACAACTCTTGATATTGTGCTTTAAAAAAATCTTTTTCGCAGAGCAAATGTGTAATGTGAACTTCCAACGAACTTTGCACATATGACGTGCATATATATCGTTATAGTTGTTTGATGATAATGATAACAGGTCAAATCTAATCGTTTCCTCTAGGTATACAGATTCTAGTCCAATAATCAAGAATGATTGCTCAAAAAAATATTTTTCCCCTTCTAACATAAATGTGTCTTACTTATCATTATTTATTGTTTGCAACAACAAAGTTTAATCATTCCATCCTTCTTAGTCATTGTCATTATAACCATTTTTCTAGCCAAAATTCCTAATTTTCATCCCTCGTTAGCTCTAAATTACTAAATTCTACTACGCAGTTCAAATCAAATTCAGGTATTTTTTTAAATAACAATTTAAGTATTTTGTTTACCTTTTCTTTTGTGTTGTTGCTTACGCAAACGATGTGCGCACCAATCTGAAAGTAGATAATTCGGCCAGTTTTAACTGCGAAACGTTGAGTAAAAAAAGGATATATATGGTTGTATGAATTCCGGGGTACTTCCCAGTATTTCAATTGACAAAGCTAGGAGCAATGCGTTGACGCATTAACAACAAGTCTTGCCCATTAAAAGAAACATAATTCAGAGGAATATATCTAGAAATATTATGGAAAGCTTCATTGTTCTCGATTGAGTAGTTGTTGTTGTTGAAGTTTTTTTTTTGCTCAGATTGTTCATTGTGAATAATTGTACAACAGCAGCATAGCACATGTTTTCCTCAATGGTAGAGAATTAGGTACAAAAAAAAACATGTAAGTTATGAATTTAAATTATTTTTCATGCATGTGTGTAAGTGTACTAGTCAGTATAGTAGCTAGTGTCTCAACGAGTTACATAGTTGGTCAAACTAAGGTAGGGTAGGGTAAGCTAATAATAATAATAATAATAACATTAACAATGTGGGATCAGTCCATCCTCCATCCATTCAAAAAAAAATCTCATTCTTAAGCAGATTCATAAAAATGATTGGGTTGTAGGAATGTTGATGGGAGAATGATGGAATCATTTACTGTTTGATGATGCTGCTGCTGATGATGATGATGCGCACAATTTACAAGTGTTTTTGCTGGGGCAAAATCGTGAAAATGGGCTTGCCTGTTTTCATTTTCATTGATAAAATAACAAGTCTTGTGTGTGTGTGTGTTTGTGACGAAGACTAACATGATGACCATGATGATGATGAAGCGCAAAATCAAGTCACAAATTACATATCTTCTTGTTCACGTTCTCAGTAGTATCCAATTCATTTTTGCCGTTTTGTCTAGCTGGATAGAGAGGAATGTTACCCAGAATAACAATGAATGGCAGTAGTAATAAGATTTCAGCTTGGTGTGGCTGGCTACTATACTTTTAGTTAAGTCGCTCATTTTTAATACATTTTCGGTCAGTAGTATTTTCTAGTGTTCATTCATGTAAGCCGTCAAATTGTAGGTGTGAAGAAAAGAATTTTAACTCATGGGCATTAGCTCAATTTGATTATTCTTATAGTCTTGCTGACGAAAAATGAAGAAAACAATTATCACCCCAATCCCCTGTGCACCTTCAAATATATTTTTTTTCATTTGTCATATCACTCATCACCCCACCCCGTCACAGTTTTTTTTCCTTTGTCTGCACAAAAATGCGAAAAGTTATTATGAAGGTTTTCCACAATTAAAATGAATTACGCAATTAATTATTTTTACTCTCATGTCTTGTGAGAAAAATGAAGATGAAAGATGACAGCATAATTTGAGACTTGTCACATGTGGATATAATTTTGTAAATGATACACACACACACAGGTGCGTTTTTTTGTTGTGTAAGGCTGTGGTTTTGGTTGTTTGATGTATGTAGGTATGTATGTAGCTGCGATTTTGTTAGAACGATTTGCCACTCTCACCCTGTTATTATGTAAGCATGTGTTAGTGTTAAAAACAGACATAATAAGTGAACAAGAATTGAAATATGAGTTGACGAGAGAGATAGAGAAATGCTGCATAAAAATGTGTGGATTGTGATTCACAATAATTTGTGAACCTACCTGGTCTGGGCTTGGCTTGTAAGTACAACCTAGTATAGTTGTATACTGCACCCTTTTGAAGAGAAAAAAAGAATCATGTAATCTATGCGGATCATCATAATTTTTTTCGTCAATTTAATATTACCAAATTGCAAGCTGGTTGAATAATGATGGGGTTTGGGGTGGTGGGAGAGAAAATAATGGTGATACATAACCCGACCCTAGTAAATCAATTTGGCGTGTAAAAAAGTGAGAGTTAAAAATAAGTGGTGGAAATATTTTAAGATAATAAACTGTGACGATAACTTTTCTGAGAGAAGATTTTTTTTTTAAATTTCAGGTGTTGGAACTCTTGTGAAAAACGTTCTTCTTTAAATTACCGAATATCTTGTTATTGTTACACATGAGATGAATATATATGTATGTAGATTAGATAGATAGCATATAATATGATTTAACGATAGAATACGAAAATACTATACATATATTTAATAGCTAGATATTATGAAGCTGTGGTTCCTTTTAAGTTAAAATATATAAAAATATGTGTGATTTATTGTTTAAAAACAATAAAGGTTTTGGTAATGTAGTTAATCTATAATCAACATAAAAAGACTTGAGTTTTCTCTGGTGAGATTTTTTTTGAGTTTTTAATAAAAATTGTATAAACTTATTTATTCACATTTTTTTATAAATCTAAACATCTTACATTGCCCCATAATAATTATTGCATATCATATATATGTACATACATTTTATTCATGGATTATATATTCACGTATTATATTTCCTAAAAATGTAATAAAAATAAGACTAGTGCTAACTAAAAAGGATACTGTGATCCGCCTCCCGATTTTTAAAGATTTTTGTAATCATTTGCTTTGGAAGACCCATCAGTAGCGTTTCCACTACCATCATCACTACTGAAAGGAAGAGGAACTGGAGTTGTATTAGTTCTATTAGTAGGAGGTGGTACCATGCTTGGACTTTTGGGAGGAGAATATACATTTTTTACTATTTCTTGAGATTTTCTTGGAGCTTTGAATTTAAATTGTGCTAAATCTCCGCTAGGTGAGGTCCATTGAGAGTGGGGCTCTGGTAAATTCATACCCGAAAATTTGTTAAGCGTTTTTTCTGAGGTCCCGATTTCTCCTGAGATTACTTTTGCAGACATGGGACTGCCATTGTTCAGCTTACTATAGGATGGTAGGTTGGTATCAGTTTGAAATACGTCTGTCATTGCCCCAGAATTTCGTTTTGAAAATAAAGTTGGATCCAAAACATTCTGGAGTGAGGATAATCTTGCGGTTTGCGTGGTCGTCCTGGCTGATGGTCTAACGGAGTAACTAGTACTATCTTGGTTATTGTTGTCTGGGCTATTTCCTATGGAATTCTGAAGACCTGGAGATCGCTTTGGTGTTGGAGCCATGTTCATAATGTTGGTAGCCGATTTAGGAGGAGATTTGTAAGAACTCTTTATATCTCCAGTAGCTGGGAAACCCTTTGGCTCAGGTGGACCTCCACCACCAGATCGTGAACCTCTCCTGGTCTGATTATATTCGTTACTTGTTCTACCGGGTGATTGATTTTGTAGGGTTTGATTGATTTTGGTGGATGGGATTGCTCCAAATCCAGTTGCATGCTGCCCATTCCCAGAGTCAATTGGATTGTTATAAGCGTTTGTAGGAGTTGTCCTCATAACAGGGTAATCACGAGGATTGTTCCCTGCAGTACTTTGTTTTGGAGGGGTATCGCGCCCAGCTTTTAACAGTTTAAACTCTTTCTCTACAATTTTCTGTACTTTGACATCATCACCCTCGTCATTCGAAGAACTCATACCAAAAGAAGCTGCGTCATTATGGTCATTTTGCTGCACGTTAGGTAAACCAGTAGGATGTAGGACTCCTGTGCCCTTTTCCGGAGTGGGGCCTGTTGCCGTTCTCTGCTGCTGGCGAGTGGGAGTGCTACTACCTCTTTCTCCAGAACCCTGTGAAAGTCCAGCAGATGGAGAAAAGGATGTGCCTGGCTTACTTTTGTCTTTTGGCGGCTGCTGTGTCACCACAGGTGCAGAGTGTGCTTTCATTTGTACACCTCCATTAGCCCCTCCATCTGCACCTTCGTCCCGTTTTTCATCCTTTGTAGATCTACTACTGGCCAGTAGTGATTTAGTTGTATTTTCCCATGTGGTTTTAACGCTCGCTGCATAAACAGAACCTCCCGCTCCTGGCCCTCCTCCTCCAGGTGAAGGTTTATCATCGTCGTCGTCGTCAGACTCTAGCATTCCCATGTTTTTACTGGCTTTCTTCAGCATGGCTTTGATTTCCCCTAATTCCTCTGCAAGTTCCAGTACATCATCTTTTGTGGCCTTTTCTTCTCCCTTTGCTTTATTACTGGCACGCATATATCGGAAAATCAACTGTAAAACCAATTTTCTATATCCTTTCATCAACTTGAGCCACTTTTCCTTTTTCGGGTGTGTGTCAATGTAGCAGCACTGTGTACATGAACATTTAAGCATAGGGTCCCCTTTACAACACAGACACATCCATTTCCCCATTCTCTTTAGTGTATGCCATGTAGGTATAATATTAAACGGGGGTGGAAGCTTTGTGTCTTTCACAAAGGACAGGTAAAACTCAGTCCGTGCGTATTTCCAATGCAGGTCCAGGTCTTCCTCAATTTGTGTCATGGTTTGGGAAAAATAACCAGACAGCATGGAGCCCAACATCATGCATCCAATGAAATTAAATCCCAAGTGTAATATTTTTCCCGTCCACTCAGTCCAAGTGTGATGAATGTCAGTTGGCTTACCGTCACCGTTTGAATTATTAACTTTGTAGGTCATTAATCTTACATTTTCCTTATCAGAATGTCCATGTATCCCCCTAGAAAAGTTTTAATCAACTTTTATTTTTCATAGGTTAAATGAAAGTCTAAAAGTATTTTTTTATTCAGTAATGAAATGAATAATTTGTATTACCAGAATAAAGCTAAAAGTGCTTTCCATATGTTGGTGAAAGCGTCGTCTTGTTCCTTAATCCGGTCTTGATCATCCGGATCTGTTCCGTTTAAACCCTTGTAAGGTATGTACAGTCCCACTAATCCAGAACCAAAGGCGATCACAACCACAAGCAGTATTAACATGGTCTTCACAAAATCGAACATTTGGCGTCCTAATCCAATTCCAATATGTCCATATTCAGGTATAACAACAACATATCTCAGTATTCGGAAAAACGCAATCAAGAAGGAAACTGATAAAAAGCATTCGCCAACAATTTCCGCACAGTTGTGTGGCCACATAGTTCTTTTAGTGCCCTTGAGAATTAGTTTATTTTCTGGGTATGTTGTCCAAACGAAAGCATATGCCCAGCAAATGAAGGTAGCGGCAAGGGTAAGCTGACCAATCAACTCAATCCAGTTCCATCGCACGCGCCAATACCAACTCACACTTTGTTTTTTGAATATGCTCAGGCTGAACCCAACAAAGAAAACGATCAAAGCGTATTCTGTATAATATCCTAAATTTGGTGGTCCACGTATTGTGCAGACGTCTTCGTCTACTTGAGGCGTCGTCGCGTTATTTGTACATCTTTGGTAAGGATATAGAGCTTGAATACCCATGAAGATCATGAAATACATGTAAGTGCCCATGTAATTCATAAGCCGACTTACAGGAGCGTTTAGGGCTCGACCTAAATGGGAGTTTTCAATACAGTAAGTAAAGTAAAGTATGATAACTATGATTGGGGAAAGGATCATTCGAATGAGAAGGATAAAAACACGGCGTTTAGTGCTGTAAGTGTCCCAGTCGGGCCAGTCGTCCGTTGCCCATATTTTGTACACGATCTATAGACGAAGAAATGTCAAGTTATTTCCTCAATAACTAAAACTGTTGTCTCATTGCTGTATAGTATAAAGTACATGTAAAAAAGATAAACATATTTTACATACGTTTTGAGTATTTGGCGCAGCCACAAACTTTTGAAGTCCCAATCCTACCGTGTACCAGAGCCGAGGATACAAATGCGGTAATCTCTCGTCGGTATCCTTAGGACTCAACAACATTTCCGTTTCCGTTGTATTCCTGCACAGCTCTATCAGTTTTGTGACAAACTCTTCGAGTTTTTCTTCAAGTCCGTCAAACATCTTGTGGAATGCTACGTCAAGCTTAATTATCTCTCGAATTTTTAAGATCTTATTAAGCGCGTAATTTATCGGATCTTTATGTTCCACTCGCGAAATAAAACAAATGTACTCGGGTTCCACCAAAGCTCTGTAAAGATTAACCCTTTGATACGTTCTCGTTAAATCTTGATCACCGTCCAATTTGGAGCAAATATCACATCCACAACCAACATCATGTGAGAATTCTTCAGTTTCCAGTCGCTCGTTTCTGGAATAAAATAGTTCCATGAGGGGCAAACAACCTTGCTGAGCAGCTATCATAAGTGGAGTTACAGTATATGGGAATTCTGAGTCCAATGATTCGTCCTCATCATCAGCATGATCAGGATGTAGCACCGATGATGTCACTACGTTCACGTCCGTGTTGGATTTGGATTTTGACTTGGATTTAGATACTTTTACGACCCGGTCACGTTGTGTCCGAACCACGTTGCGTAACTTGACGGAGGAGATCACCCCTGATCTAGCAGAAGTTGGAGACACTAGAGGAGCGACGTTGGTTCCACTGGCGTTTGACATCATGGAAATATTGGAATCCTGACTGATGCCCATGCCTATTGTGGAGCTCAGGAAAAGTTTTTTTTGTTCCTCAGTGATTTCTTGGTCATGCTTTTCAAGTAGAATCTTGGTAATCTCCTCATTTCCTTCCCTGACGGCATAATAAATGGTGTCATAGAGTTTGATGCCTGGCTGCTGAATAAGGAGGCGTACCATATCTTGATCTTGACGGCGAACCGCATAGTGGAGGATTGTATAGCCCTGGAGTGCAATACAGTACAAGTTAACAACTTTTGTTCTCACACTTCTTGAACTGTTAGTTCTGATTTTATTAGTTTTTTTAAAACTTTTACACATACGGTTTTATCAGCCTTGTTGATAGTCATTCCTGCAAATGCGTCCGACTTCAAAAAATTATCAACATCATCTACGTCAGCAGTTCTGACCATTTCAAAAAATTCATATTCCTCCTTTGTCAAGTGTGGAAGTGGAGCAATAACTGGCGATGGCTGAAAGAAAAAAGAAGAAAAAAAATTACCGCGGCTCATTTATGAATATACAATCATACCCATTTATTTATTTGTATAACTTTCACCTTCCGCTCAAGTAGAACTGCTTGATCATCATCGTCATCATCATCAGTATCTTTCTTTCTCTTCCCTTTGCTTTTCTTCTTTTCTTTCTTTCTTTCTCTGGAATTCTGGGGAAGCGGTGCATTTTGATCATCGGTATCAGTCCCAGGGACAGCGTTATAAACTGTACGGTCAGTTCCCCCAAAGCTTATGTTGCGGGTAGACTGCGGAGTTTGGGGAGACTCCCTTTTGGAAACACTGGGTTTGGATTTCTTGTCTTTCTTCGCCATACGGGTTAGGGGGACGATATACACGATTTATTTTCTAAAGGTGAACAGTTGCGAGTTATGTATGTGAAGTAATGGTAGCAAGTTGGATAAAAGTTTACGAAACGGTTGGAAAGGAAAAGACATTGAAATTTATTCCTGGATTACAGGAATAATGCAATCATAGAAGTTGATTTCATGATGGGCTTAACTAAGTTTCATGACAACCAAGGTCCTTCCTTGCATTCTGTATGGCTAATAATAATTCATAAGAGATGATGTGTAGTTTGTAGGGTTTTTCTGTTTTCCAGATTGTATGTTCAAATGAAATCCCTGATTCTTTTCAGATTTTATTTCATGAATATTTCTAAAAAAGTGCAAACTTTTTTATTCATTCATTCTGTAAAAATATTTATAATCTTATACGATTCCCATAAATTCTAAACCGACTAACATTGAGTCCTAATTCATAAATCATGACTCATTTTCTGTACAGTCAAGCATTTTTAGTACAAATCAATCAATCAATCATTAAAAATCCTTGCAGATATACATATGAGCTGATTTCCAACGTGCTATAATTATAATAATATTTAGCATTAGATTTAGTACACTAGAATACTTCATAACATGATGATGATGATGATGATGATGCTACTGTTGTAGTCGATTCATATACGACCAATAATACTTTACCAAGTAATTGTTGGAAATGGAATACAAGCATGCATGCTACAGCGCAGCGATGTAAAATAAATGACCTTGTGTGAACTAGGCATCCATGAATGAAGCACCTACCATTATTTTCAGTTTTCATATGTACAACTGTACTCTGACAACTGGTTAAAATGGAGTTTTACAACAACAACAACAACCACACACACAAATGCATGCATGAATATGAATCAAGTTCTCATCTGTATTTATAACTATCCATACACTATGCACTATAAAAATAATTATTATTATTTACCATATGCGAGTGAGTAAAGCAAACTATGTATGTGTGTAGGCATTTCAATCATGAGTGCAGTGTGCAATGATTTGAAGAATGATTGAGCTATCTTGCAAAGATGAAGAGCTCTCTGAACACAAACACATTATTGTAGCGGAATGAGCGCATATTTTACACGCTACGCTAAGCTTGAAAAATAATAATACATTTGCCGTGTAGCATAATATTTGTGTGTCGTGTGCATTGTATATGCTCAAATATTTAATCTTAAAGTACATAAAAAGATAACTACCAAAAGTATATTGGGAAGGATTATTAAGAATTTTCTTATTTACGAAAAAAAATGTATAAAGCATCAATACACTTCTTCTTTTTTTACAAGTTTTGTGAACTGAAGGATAGGTCATCATCATATTGCAACTTGCAAGAAGACTGTTTACGTTAACAATATTATGATGAGAGATTATCCAAAATCAGGTTATATGGTTGTATACCACACAGCAACACGCGTAATAATATGCAGTAATGTAATATGTGCATGCTGCAGTTTACTTACCTTGTTAAATTATTATTATTGAATGAATTAATAATTTTTTTAAATAATATTTTACAGCACACGTATATTATACAATGCATAGCCGTTTTTCTAACTGATCTGATTTGTAAAAAAAAATATATATAACAAAATTCTTGTGTACATGCATGTCTGCTGGATGGGATTAAGATTTTTGGTTCAATCAATAGAAGGATAGGACTTGTTCCATATATTATTATGTATACTTGTGATTTGGAATGGAGGTTTTATAGTGGATGTGAATATTGTACATAATGTACAATTTTTACTGGATTGGATTATTATTTTACAACGGCTGGACAGAGCAAGGTCCGTGATGTCGCATGTCGCATAACAAGCTTCCTGTTCGTGGAAATGGATACAACAGACGCAATTATGTCCACCAGACGGTAGTAGCAGTGCAAGTGTGTCGTCGTGTTGGCTAATGGAGTTCCCTGGCAAAAAAAAAGTGTGGCGGTTGAAATCGCGTCTTCATTAATTTCCTTCACCCTCTTGTACCTTTAAAAAAAATTATATTTGCGTTTGCATAATAAGTGGGCCATCGAACATCATCATCATCATGGAGGCTGCTTTTTGGGCTGGAACTCGATTAGACAATTTTATGTTTAATCACATAAACATCACATCGTGTGAAGGTATAAATTTGATTAATTCAAATATAAAATCAAAACACGAGATTTTGTTTCGCAAGATTGTAATTTATACTGACTTTGAATTTAATAGCATTCATTGGAGTTTGCGTGATTGCTGCAGCAATTGCAATAGGATTTGAAGGATGTAGAACTGTTAGGGATTGGCTGTATCTAGAATTTCTCAAGAAGCGCAGTTGTCACAAAACGAGGAAAGTTGATACCCCGATGGTCTTGAAACCGTTACCACAAACAAACGGGGAATCTAAAAATTGCAAAGCAAATTCTAACGGGACCAATGCCAATCCTGGAACAAACAATGACAAAGATACGTCTGAAAATTCCGGAAACAACTCCTTGCGTACTTCACCTCCATCTGCTCCTGTTCCAGTTATTGCAACTGGAACTATCCACGGTTCCGGGAAAAATTGTCACAAGTCAGCGTTTCATGTTGGGCTGCTGGAACTCTCCTTGTCCACGTTGCTCCACATGTGTCAAGTCGTTCTTGGCTATATTCTTATGTTAATGGTGATGACTTTTAATGTTTGGATATTTGTAGCCGTGCTCGTTGGAACGTCAACAGGATTTTTCATGTTTGATAGTTTCAATAAAAAGATACATGCACTAAAACTAAATGATAATGCCACTGCTACCACTGCTTCCAAAGTAGGATTACAATAATAATAATAATAATAATAGTTATTTATAATAACGCAAAAAGCCTTTATATTTCGTGTTTTAATGAAATCATTTCCGTATATATCTCATGTTACAATACAATAAATTGTACATATACACCATTTGAATGAAAAAAACCGAAAGAAAAAAAACGATATTGTACATTTTTTTAAATATAACTTTTAAAAATCAGCGCAAAAAAAAGTTAAAATAATACCGCATAAGCTACAAACTACTCTGCAACCGAACATTTTAAACTAGGTATATAATAGAGGTATACTTATTGTGTAAATATTATACATACATAGTTTACATATATAAGGTACCTATACATTTTTACATACGATAAGTAAAATAGACATATATATGTAATTAATCCTTCTTTTATAATTATTAGATTTTACCCATGTAATCAACTTTACAAAATTGAAATTGAGGGATTTAAAGATGGGCAACAGGTGTTATATGTATTTTGTGTTCATTTTAAAGCCAAACGTTAGTGTTTAAATGTTCTTTCCATACTTATTACGTCTCAAATTCTCGTAAATGAAAATAATCACCTACCTACATAATAAATGTAAATCATATTATAATATTTGATTTTGAATCTATTTTAGCTTGATTTTAGCTATTACCTCTGTTAATTTATATTTATACCAGCACATAATAATTTTTAAATTTAGTTTGTGCATATTTTATTCTAATTAATTAATTATTTCATAAAATTTTCAAGATAACAATGTAATTTTTCTGTCACACAATTAATTTTTTCTCTCTTCAAAATACGAATATTTGGTGCTAAAAATCTTGAATTAAAAGTATACATTGAAAACAGGAAAACAGTTTTTTCTTTGAACATTCAGATTCATATATATCTTGTGATATTTATCGGATTGGAAATTTTGAAAAATCTTTGCCAAACATTATTCATCTTACGGCATGGTAATATTAACGGATTTTTTAATTACTTTTTAAAGGATACAATTAAATGTACCAAATCTCAATATATATAGTGCTTTATTTTGTCAGTTGACCATTTCAGCATAAACTTCCAAGTTCCAATTTAGACATCTTAATCATTTCTGGATAGTTTCAATTAGTTTACCGTATTTTTCACTTTTCAATTATAATTAATTATAAAGTTTGGCGTTTTGGCGGAGAAGACTGTGCTGACTTGACTTTTGACTTGCTTCTCGTTTTATTATTTTAACGGAATACATCACATGAAATTATCATACTAACATTTTTATCATAATCATTACTTTTATTTTACATAATTAATATTATTATTCATTATCTTTACATCGAAAGCGCAACACATTTTTAAATATAAAAAGTAACAAGAACCATCAATTTTTTTACTTGTTAAAAACGATAAGTAGCGTAAAAAGTTAAATGTTGCCCTATAACAATAATATATAGTTATGCATACATACCTGCATACACTTTAGCTAATTTTTTTTAAGTAACTGAGATTTGGATAATAATTCATCATACAAATAATACTTTTATTAAATACAAATACACTGATTTTGGGGACTTTTTGGATAATTAAAGATCTAATAACTACGCATATATTCCAAGTAAAGTAGTTGGCTTTAATTGTGTTTATAAATGTAACCAGAAGGGTTATATTGATTGAAACTTTTTTTTGTTTTTTTTTCTTTTTCAAAATTGATTCATTCTGAGAAAAACTATCACAAATCTCCACTTTCGATGGCCTTGTTGATTTCATTTACCATCTGAATCATGATTTCATTTTGTGGCGTCCCCTTTTTGAACGCTGCGTCCAACAGTGTGGGATCTCTCAAGTGATTTGCCACAAACTGTATGCGACTGAGGGACTTATCTGTGAGGTGATTTTTGACAAGGAGTTTGAGCTGACCTTCGCAGTCATTTACCGTCTTGATAAGAACGTTCCGATCATAACTGAAGTCCACCTGTAATTTAAAAAGAAAGAATAAATATATTTTTTTGTTTATAAAAAAAGTTTAAAATTAGATTTTAGAATAAAAACAATTAATTCAATTTTTTTTGAATAAACAATCCAACCTCGATGAAACTAGCAATCGTCATTGCCGTATTTCTGAACATATCAGCAAACTTGTTGGCAATTCTGATTTCATCCTGTGTGAATTGATCGTTTTGTACAAGAACTCCTATTTTAATGGAAAGTTTAATTATATTCTTGACAAACTTTTCAGCAACTTTTTTGTCCTGAGTCTGTAACAAAATTAAACAAAGGGTGACTTTTTATTTCACAAGTTTTATAAAGTGCAATAATAATTATCCACAAAACTGGAAATGGAAATGGCACGAACTTTTATATGTACAGTCATTATTATAGGTATGTTGTATGTATACATATACATATATTATAGGCATGCTATCATGTTATATAAATTTTAAAAAAGAAATAGGAAATGAGGTTATTTCCTGACCACCATTCTTACATGAGATTTCATTAATTGATACAAGAGATCCAGCAAACTGGAAAGGTTCTCATTGATAAATACTTTTGCCGCTTTCCTGCTGGAAAACTGTCCCAGAATTTTTTTCTGTGCACGCACGGCAAAGTCCTTTGACTTGAAGTTGGCATCTGTGCTACCCATTTTAAAGCTTAAAATACAAAAAAAGAATAACAATCTATCACAATTTTAAAATGCATAAAAGGCAGAATAAAAAAATGAATAAAAAAAATGCTCTTACCCTTTCTTCACTTATTAAACTGAGATTCTTCTAGTGATGCAATTTTATTTCGCAAAATTGTTTTGCTGACTCAAAAACTGAATTATTATTGTTGTTGATGACCTTGTAGTATTGTGTATAAAAGTACTTGGGCTTTTGTACAGGTGTAAGCTTTCTCTTTCTCAGGCAACAGCAGTGTAAAACAAACTGCCAAGAAGATACAATGGAAATACAAGTTAATAGAGAATGATGATGACGATGAATAACAAGTGCTTGACCTCCTGTGGCTACTCCTCATGAAACCCTTTATGCTGTGCTTTCACTCTTTCACAATAGTTCAAAAATTTAGTTGCTGAACAAAGATTTCCATAGCATAGTATAGTCGGTGAATTGGAACATGAATGGAGCTGACAACACCAGCAATCCTCTCCTCTCAAAAAAATCCTATATATTTGATCGACAGTCAATTCAATTTCTAATGGATTGCAAAATAAACCTGGGTGTTGATGGGGCTTCTCTTGAGTTGTGTAGAAAGGTGTAGTAGACAAGGTGTGAGAAAATTCAAAACGAATGTGATTTTTTCTCCATATTCTGCTGCTACGTTTGATGGAAAATGTCTGAAAAAAAACAAAGAAAAAAGAAAATGTTCAACATACAAAACAACAATCCGCAATTCAATTAATTCAGTACAAAAATATCATCATTTCTTTCACTCATTTCATTCTTTAACAATTTTCTATCGACAAAACTCAATTATTTTTTCTGCATCTCTGACGGAAAGAATTGACGCTCTCTGGTATTGTATTTTAATTATTTTTGCATATTATTTATTTTATTTTATTTGATCTCTGAAGTATACTTTTATTTTATTTTGTTTTTATTCATTCATAACATAACGCCCACATATTTTTTAACAAGTCCTTCATGCTCATTACACAAACATAAGTATTCCTTTTTGCTTTTCGCTTGTACAGCGCTTTACTTTAATGGTTCTTTAAGCTTTAAAGCATAAATACAACTATAAACTTCTTAATAACACATGCGGGATACCTCTCTCTGCTTTCATTTCTACAACCTATCATCATCATCATCATTGCACATGTAGCAAGTGTGCTCTCGCAACATTTGCAAATTTTTCTCCTTGAAATTGAGTACTTTTGATTGTGGCATATAGTAGAGTAGATAGGCAGCGAAGACACTATACATACATACTATTTGACTCAAAAATTGTGAGCAGGATGCGATACTAAGTTATAAAGCTTTGTACGCAATGCAGCAGTTGTGATCTCAATCGTACAATTTTCATAAGTGGTATTCTGTGATGATGATGATGCTCTGAATTTAAGTTCCCAAAGCGTGATTTCAGTTTCAAGGCTCTGGGTAATAAAATAAAATGCAAAAAGAGAAAAGTGAAAGTATGACTTTGTACTCCATTTCCGTTTTCTACTCCGAAAAAAGGCCAACTACAAACTTGCTTGTTACTGTACATACTGGCCAGCCAGCAGAAGCTAGCTTGTGGCAAATTACTTCTTTTGAACCCACGTCTTTTTTTGAACATACGTTTAGCAGAAACATAAAAGCACAAGCTATCTGTTTAACATTTTTTGCCCAAAACTTGAGCTAATTGACAACAACTACATGAAAGTTTACTAAAGTTAATTTGAGTTTGTTTTGTAACCATAAATATTTAAGCATGTGTGTGGGCAGAAAAAAGTAAAAAGGGGTAGTCTCGACTCAACTTTTATTCCCATTGCAAAATACACTACTAATTGACCTTACTTTTCAATTACCCATTATCATGTGAATGATGTGTACATAGCATAACGAAATGGATTGCATTTGAATGTATGTACACACACACATGACTGACTAATCACAAAATAAAATCATTAAAAAAAGTTTGACAAACCAAAACACAAAATGTTATTATGTATTCCACTTCAAAGTGTCATAGTCAACATAATAATAGCTTACTCCCACAAAAATAAATCTGATGAACAAGCAAATTCAATTGTCTTGAATTTGATCAGTGGGAGGATTAAAGCATTATTATTAGCATATTACTTAAAATTCCACAAGCCACATCATTATGCGTCTTTTTGAAAGGGAAAGGTTCAATTACCTAACTACTTGGAGAAATAAGCGCATTGCCATCATCATGTTTGTTATTTCTATTCTTCAAGCTTCCTGGAAATAGTTTCCAGAAAGTTATATCATAGTAGTAGTACTTCATGTTTTACTCATGTACTAATATGAACATGTATGTATGTTTTTTTTTGAAAGCGACCTGGGAATTTGGAAAAGACTTACTTTGATGCTCATAATGATGTATTATTCTCCTTCCTAAATGGAAGGAAAACAACATTAAAACTCCTACTTGTGGGTGTGTGTGTGTCATATGCATACCTACGTATACATGTGAACATTCAATTCTCAACCCACAAGCCATGAATTTTTCATGCAAGGTAGGACCTTTACCAAAGGCTGTTTGGATTTTCTCTCTGGGGTCCATATACATAATGTGTTGTTGGCTTTAGTGGTGGTAAAGCAGAGCATAGAGACACTAGAGACACTAGAGACACTGAAAAGTATATTTACTACAAAAAAGTTAACTTTATTCAAGTGTCATCTTGTGCTTCCCACCGGACAAAAAGAAATCTCTTGCACAACCTTTCATCTTTTTTACTACATTTATTTTGTTTGTTCAAGGGCTAGAACTCTGTTGTGTATGGTTCTGGATATAGAAATAGATTAGGCTTGTTAAAGTTAGTACAGTCACAGTAGTTTAGTTTGTGTATACACTTTGACAAGAACATGGCTTGGGTGTCATGTAACATGTTGTAATAAATTAATGGAATTAAATGACACGCTTTATCAAATATTATCATCCTAGACGCAGACAAATACATTAACTTTTTCACTTCAAAATTTTTTTATGCGGCCTGCCATATGGTATACTGCAGTTGTATCACAAGTAAAATTGAAAGGATTATTCATGAGAGACTTTATTTTTTTGTTTGTTTATGGAGACGATTTTGCAGTTTTTAGAATGACTGTACGTGCGAAAGGCGATAACAAGGAACGAGTGCACTATGCGTAACTGAAGGTTTTTAGTGGCCACTGGCCAAAAAAATACTACAATTTTAAACTTTCGAGTTTAATATATGTATGTCGGGTAGTATGTATTTTACATGTAGTAGAGTGATGTAGTAAATGCACCCTTTTGCTTTGATTTGCTAGATGGTTGACAAAAGTGATGGATTGTCAAGTTGTCAATCCAGGTATACCCATGAGAAATCACGGTTTATGACAATAATTTACAATGATAGACAGATTGTTTGACACATATGTGACATGGGCCACCGGTGAGCTGCAAAAAAAGCACAAAAGTTATGTATCTATTTTGTTGATCGAGTACAATAATAAAAAGAGCAAGGACAACCTTCCCCTATATAAGGTTTCTACAAGTTTTTGGCAAACTTTGCACCAATTGGTTTGAAAACTGTAGCNCTTTGCACCAATTGGTTTGAAAACTGTAGCAAACATTTTGGGAATTTTACATAATAAAACAGTACAACATATTTGTACATCTGTATAATGTCACCAGTATTTACTATATAGTTCCCTACACACACGTTCCTTTCAACATTCAACACAGTCATTAAAATGATTTATTCTCTCCAGATTAATCTAGAATCTTGGAAAACATGGTGTGGCACACACTTTTTATATTGAATGTATCTTCTGACAAAATTGGAACTGATAACAAGGGGTATCCTCACGATTTCATGATTAAAGTTATTTGCTTATTGTTTTGGGAAATGGGAATTGACGATACAGGAAACACATCCAATTTCCTCCATCGTTTCGTTAGTGTGTGTGCGTGTGTCTGCCAAAAGTTTACATGGACCTCTTTTCCGTTTTTGTAGTAGTGCTGTGTATAGCAAAGTGGTTTAATATCGTATGACCCCTGTTTCCATACAATACATAAAATTACATAAAACTTTCATTTCCTCGAGCAAGAGTTCTTCGTGCTTACAAAGACAACAACTGTGCTTTATGATTTTTTTTTGAAACTCAAACAAAGAAAGGTGTTTGTGGTGGTAGTATATATTCTTTGCATAACCACTCGGAATATTAATAAATATACATATACCGCATCTTACTTACGTCATGGTCATGGAAAGTTTGCATTGTAAACTAGAAAACAAATCATCGGGGGTCATTTTATTAACCTTGTATGTATGTAGGTTATGCATATACCTACATACTTATGGATATCACGAGTATCAGGAAAATTCTTATAATCCGAACAAGCAAACAAAAAAAACTTTTCGTTGACAGTTTTTGATCCCCCCTTCATCTCATCTCCTCCAGCTAGAGTATCAAGAACTCTCTAACGTATTTTATCATTTTATCATTTTTCTTTCCTCTTTTTTCAATTCTTTTTCTGGTGATAAAGATCCCTAACAATGCCACAATACGAGCACTATATTATATGTTGTTGTTGTTGATGATGCTTTTTTTTCTTCATTTCATCATCATCATATCACATCAGTTGTTCGGTTGTTCCTATTATATCTTGAGAAATAACTGGAAAGGGAACCTACATAGTGCCTGGCTCTCTCCGCTATTCAATACAAATGATATCAAGAAAATTACATGTAATATGTATGTCATATATACATACTTGGGTTTATAACGAATGAAGCCAAAAAACGACAGCAGCTGCAACTCATGTTCCCTTTTCCTCTTTGGTTTTCTGAAGTCTGCTGTAGGCTGCTGGAGGGTTAACTATACAGGAAGAAATGAAGACTCAAAAAAAGGATCTTTCTTCGTAAATCGTGTGTTTGTGTATGCCCTAGTAAAACTAAATAGTAAATACCCTTAGAGGTTTTCCCTCCTTACTTCCCTTCTGTCTTCATTTTTTTTTCTGTGTACATATATAGCCACTTTATTCCGATCTGGCAAGGATATGGGAGCATGGGGCATAGAAGCGTGGAGTAGAAGTAGAAACCCGGACTCGGACAACCAGTAAAATTTCTCTTTGTTGTGTCTGTTGTGTGCTACTTTTGTATATTATACAAAGCAATTCGCACGTTTCTTATAGGTATACATATTCCCTATCATTATTCCTTCTTGGAATATCATCAGTATATATACTGTGTATAAACATGGACTTGTGAATATGATGGATATGGCTATATAGTATGTATGTAGGTTATCATTTGCCACAGTCAGTCATCATATGAAATGAAAATGAGCCTCTCTAGAAAATACGACACCATGAATTTGTTCTTAAAGTGACTGTTGTAACTTGTAATGTAGTAACGGACATAACATAACTGTTGTTTCGTAAAACTTCATTCATATGATGAATTATTATGAAGAACAGCAGTAGTGCATTTAATAAAATTTTACTACGGTTTTATTATTACAATGCCCCTCATAATATGATGCAATGACAAGGCAGACTACTGCTGTTGTTGTTTTATATGATATGATGAAACTAACAAATAAGGTTTTATAAGTTGTTAGTTTGGTGGAATTGTGTTACACATTAAACCGTTATGATATAATATTATAAATTACATGACCACTTATTATTACAAGGCAAAACCCTTTAAAATCCTGCCTCCTCCTCCTCCTTTCTAATTGTTATTTTAGCTGCTCTTTCCGACAAGCATAAAAAGTTTGAAGGAACATTGAATCTCACGCTAAAAATTAAATAAAAACAAATGAATTATCACAATAAATAGGAGTTGAGAGAACGTGGTGGATATATTGTGTTGGTGTGTTTCTTCATACATCCTTTTATGGCAATAAAGGTTTATGTAGTTTTTTTATATATATGGTCTATATATTTATATAAGGTGACAATCATTTCATTACTATTTCATGATGATGTGGTAAAAATAAGTAAAGTTAACAGCAGCATCATACTTGGAATGGAATATGATCTTTTTAGTTGACTGCTGAGGAGGAGGACGCTATGAGAGGCGATGTCTGAATATGGTTTTATTTAAATGCTTATACACAAAAAGAAACTTGAAATACTATCAAAAAAAAAGATTTAAATGAGAGATTTCTCTTTGAGAGTGAGTCCGCAAAAATTTATGTACGACAAAGGTAAGAATTTATGATCATGATGATGATGACCTTCTAAGAGACAGTTTTATTTTTTTATTTTTTTTTTTTGACAAAATGTGTTTTTGTTGGACGTCAACTAATTTTTCAAAAGTCAGTGCAGATAGTGTAGAGATAAATTTTAATTTGCGTCTCTGTGTAAAAGCAGAAGACAAGCAGTGGCGCTTCTGTATGCATCACAAAGGTGTTAAAAAAGGGTCATTTTAAATTTATACCCACATTTTGAAGGATAATTGAAAATCAATGTATTTTCGCTGACAAGTTGTCCAAAAAAATTCCAAGTTTGGACACATTCGATATTTTTTCCAATACACTACTACGTAGTACGTATGTAGCTAAAAGATTCTCCGCAGATTCCCAAATTGAATGCTTTTTATACCATACCGTCAACCGTAGAAAAAATATTAGATACAATCAAACGGTTATTTTTTCCTCTCTACACACCACACACTTTATCAACCCAGCATCGTTTCATATTTTTTTCCCATTTCTTAACTTCTCCTGAACTACCCGTTGCCACCCTTTTTGTGTGAGACTGAGATCATTCTAGAGAGAGTGAAGTGAAGATACCTGAAGTTATAGTTATAATACATAAGAATGTAGAAATACCTGAAATGATCTGTCTTCTGGCTATTCATATTATATGTTATGCATGTATGCATAACTGGATGGAGCGAATGAGAAAGGGGTCTTCTTCTAACTGGTTTGCTTATATGCAAAATAAATAAATGAATGAAAATTCTGGTCTGAAAATTTCATCTGCGAAATCCTGCAGCCCGCAACCGACATCATCATTTAGTTGGGGAGCGCAGTTGGAGCATCATATAATAATAGCTAGTATACCCACTAAGATGAGTTTATGTTACATGTACCTAATATTGATCTTCCATCTTTTCAATCACTGCATCATCATCAGAGCCAACGAACATAAATAAAAGGCTCAGAGAATAACACAGGGAATTTCTTACTATTGTTTAATAAATTCAACTTGTTCAGAATATTGTATGAGCACCCAAATCTTCATCGTATTAATCAGCAATCTGATTTTTTTTTGTTAGTAGCCAAAAACCGATTTCGTATTCATCCTGTTCATCATGATGTCATGTGAAATTCATGGTGCATTCAGGCATTCAACATTCCTTGAGTGGTATCAATACCAACTACCAACACAAAGTAGTACCAAGTTGGTACTACCAACCATGAAATTATTTTGATTTTCTTTGTATTGATGTTATGCATGGACTCTAATAATTAGTGAAGATACACATACATTGTAATCTCTTTTAACAAAAAAAATGAAATGAATAAAAAAAAGTTTTGCCAGGTGAGCTTTGAAAATGAATCCTACCTATCATCAAGTTTTAGTCCTGCCTTCAAGCAGTAACAAAGCCCATCTAAACCAAGTTTGTATATACAAAAGCATTTTTTACTCAGAATCCTGTCCTATAATTCAACACCAACAACAACAACAAAAACAACTACGAACAAAGAGGAACAGTCAAGTCAATAGTCAGCAAAAGTCATCAGAAAATATATATTAGTGTTATTACTCACAAATTGTGAGTCACAATTTTTGTTTGTATGCATTTTTTCATGCAATCTTGCAGTCATAATCATAAAATTTGATGGCGATGATGATGATGGGTTAACACATAAATAAGCACTACCACTAATTAAGTGCATAACCATTTTTACATAATAAGAGCATTTTCCATCTCCATCATGAAAATATTTTTTTGTAGCTCCAACAAAAGTACAAAGCCATTAAATATATAAATATTTGCTGCATTAGACCTTTTTTGTCGTAAAATGCAAAACTGCGTAAAATTACTGTTTGATTTTTCCATCACATCATCATCCGTTTGTTTGCAGCTGTTTGCATTCTTCTTTGTCTTGATGTCTACACACTCCTTTCTCAATAATATACATAAATGCCAATGTCAACAGTGATCATATTTTTGATATAGTACAAGTAGTAAATATACATATATAACTTCATCATCAGCAAAATATGTATGAGAAGAAAAAAAGGGTTTGAATATCATCTTATATCTGTCTGTTGTATTGAATATTTTGATGTATGTAAGTATGATGCATTCTTTGAATTGCAAATGTAATGGAACGTCTGAATTGAAATATGTAGGTACCTATTTTCACTGTTCGTTACGCCGAACTCATGGCCATGCACATGCCAGCAACATCCTGTATTTCCATTCATTCCACACATCTGCTCCTTTTACCTATCAGCTCATTATAAGCCTACCTGTTCTGTTCTAAATGTGCCATATAAAGTGTGACGATCATGATCAGCAGGATGATGGTATGTTGTATGTTATGATGATGATCAAGACTAGCAGCATATACACCACCGCAAAGTTTCAAGTTTCGTTTTCCTCATAAAAGTTCATTTTGAACATTTTGTGTGCTAAGAAGATGTATGACAATAGGATTGCTATCAAAATTAGCGTAAAATTTATGTAAGTAAACTTCTTACACAAAAGTACAATATTTGTCCATCAAACAAGAATGGAAAAAATACACAGAGCAAAAATTCTATTTTATTTTTGTATTTGCAATGCGGCTAATCAGTTTCTTTCATCTTATTATACAATACTGCTATATAGTCTCACAGCATGATACAATATAATGTGATGATAATATACACATATAAAAAATATCCACTGACTGAAAATGATAGACAAACAATACGAAAAGTGTATATTAGACACTTAAAAATTACGCGAGTGTGAGGTACAAAATAAATCTTTAAAAGAAATATCTATGCGCAAACAAATTGATTTACCAGAAATAGAGATATCTCATAAAAATTAATAATGAGCCAGTCAATTTTTCGTTATTTTTTTCTTACTTTTGTTCTTTTGCTTTGCCACTTATATAAGACAAAAGAGAACGTATAGTAGAGAAAAAATACGTGACATCCAAGAAAAAAGACAATGCCTATATCTGCTAGTTATGCATAGGTCTGGCAACCAATATTACACATGACATGAAAATATACATAATATATACAGTCTGAAGCCTACAAAATAACTACATTTATATAACATAATAGATAATTTCCTCCAAATGTTAATTCTAGGAAAATATAGTATCAATAATAATAAAATATTTATATAATACCTACAAGAGTAGTATATATGGTAATATTTTATGTCAGTAGCATGTTATAAGATAAAACAATTGTTTTGCTTTGATGTTAGATAGTTAGTTATTGGCAGTTGTAAGATGTTTAATACAAAAAAATATATATATTATGTATATACCTATCATCATCGCATTTCGATTTTCCTTTAGCATTTTTTAGCATAGCATACATAGGGACGGATAATCATGACGGATAGTTTTATGTTCATGTCATGTGAATAAATAATTAGTTAAAGAATTATACATAAAAATATGTTACATGTATGTATCTCTATCTATCTACTCCTTTCTGACTTACACTGTTGCTGTTGTTGATGTAAAGTTTTTTTGTATTTTGTTTTGTACTATAAAGTTGTAGTAGTAGAAGTAGTACTAACCCACTTACTTATAAGCTGACAAGAGGAGACACTACAAAACTGATAAGAAAACTATACGATATTGCTAAAGTAATTAACAGTTCAATGAGTATAATATACAGTATATCACCAGCTCACACACACACACACACACACACACATAAAAATGCTATTATATTATAGTGTATGTAATTGGTTTTTTACTATAAAATGTATCACAATCAGAGAATATCAACTTTTGCGGTTTGGATTGGTTTAATTACACAAATATATTTTTTTGCATGCTACACTACTAACACTACACACATAACAGCAGCAGTGTCTAACAAGAAAAAGTCTGAAAAAGTCACAAGTTGCAAGTGTATTATATAAAGTTGGCTTTAAAGTTAATGTGTTATAATACCTCAGAGAATAAAAACTATATATATATTATACCTTCTTGTGGTGATATATGTTATGGTCTTTGAGATTGTGTCGTACAAAATGACAACTTACATAAAAAACATGCCTACGTACATAACACATATATATACCTACATAACTACATACACTTTTATAAAGCACACACTTTAAAATCTACTTTGGTTTTAATACGCACTACTACACAAACAAATATAATTTTTTTCAATATGTATTTTTTTTTTCATGTGCAATGCAAAAAAAAAAGTTTTAAAGGCTCTTCCTAAGAAAACTTGCTATATTGCTATTATTAACTATTTAACCCGGTAGGATGTAAATCACTCTTCGTTAAAGTGTACAAACTACTACGGAAATGCAAACCATTCCTCATTTGTTTTGTGTGTGTATGCTTATATGCCTGCGTCCCAGCGATTTTTCCCAGGATATGTAAAAAGATTAGTTTTACACGAGCACACTTTTTTTTACTACAATTCTCTCTACACACACACACACACACGTTTCAATTCAACGTTTCTCTCTTGTCTTGTCGTCGATGAATCCTACTGACAGATAACTAGTAACTAAAACAAGCAAAACTACACACGATACAGCTGCACATATGCAAAATATGTGTACCTACAAACATGCATACAAAAAAAATGCATGCCTATATATGTGATTCATACAACTAATATGAAACAAGCATCTCGTCATCTCTCTGCGTGTATACATATATATATATGTTTGAATGTAACACAAAAAAATAACAATAAAAAAATATATAAAAAATACCTGTGTAATGTAACGTGAAGATAAGAAAATGGTCTTCTCGATTTGGTTTACGGTTTTAGCCAACTTTCCTTGTTATGCAATATTCATGTATGTATATTTTTAAGCTGGTCTGGTCTCTCTATCTCTCTCTCTCTCTGATGGGTTGTTTGATATTCCTGATATGATGCTTTCTTGAAAATAAAATCCATATGTTGGTTTGGCTAAGTTGTATTTTTTCATCCAGTAATGTTTTTTTTCAGACAAAAATGTTATTTTTGGTATGAAACAAATCACATTTCTTCCTAATTGCAGTCACAACACTAAACGTATTCCACATGCACGTATGAACAAGCGAACACACAAGGGTAAAAAAAACATTCCAAAATTTACTCCCGTTTCGTTTGCAGATTTAACAAGTGCTCTTGTTCCTTCAAACACTGGTTGTCAATTGTGTGCTTGTATAATAATTTGTTGTGGAGAAATTTGGGACAAGCAGAAGGTTTCAATTCTGTCATTAATTTCAATTCCTTGAAACAAAATGAAAGAAAACATTAAATTGACAGCGTGTCATATTAAATGGTACACATGGTACAAAGACAAACACACGTTTTATCTTGCAGGAAATCACATTTTTTCATGGATTTCTTTGGCATTTAAAAAAACACGAATTTATTTCACCACACCAAAAAAAAACTCACGGTCAGTCAAAAGATGGCATGTAGAAAAAAAATTCTTTAAATATATTATGACAATGCAGTATTTCAACAGGGTAATAAGATAGTTAAACAAATACACAAAAGTGAATAAATCGTTTTTACTATGATTCCATATTGAATTGCATATTATGATAGATAATGATGTGTAATCAGTTTAACGACCAGCGGATGAGATAAATAATTATTTTATACGTGTACGTATTGTGTATTATTTACTCAGAAATTATAGTTAAGGATAAAGTTGTATAAATACCCATAATAATCGTCATTTTTGTTATCACATATTTTGCACTGTCAACATAAAAATATCCTCCTCTTCTCTTTGGTGGCGGTGGTATGGCATTGACTTACACGCTCAACGTTACAAACAACAAAAAAAGCTCACCACCATCAAAGTGCTATATATATTTTGTGATGATCCCAGTCAAGTGAGAGATGTGATTTTTGTGTGATTAGAATTTGGAATGATGATCAAAATGGATCACGCACTGCACGTTGTCTCATGCAAAAGTATAAATGTTTTGAGAATAATATGCAGTAGTAGTAGTAGTAGTTGAAAAAAGTGCAAACTTTGTCTCTTTTTTTGTACGTGTGTGAAATTGACACGTCTCAATTTATTTGCATGTGGGCCACTCTTTTCCTGTATGTATTGTAGAAAACAAAACTACTTAAACTGAATTACAACATGCATAATATAGGTTTACAAGTTTGATCAGAGGTTTTTGAGTTCAATGATACCGATTTTTGGTATCAACTACTATGCTAGCGTTTTGCACACACACACACACACAACATACACATGCACATAGTCCAACACAGCAAATCAAGTATGAATTTATTTTTGCAATTTTTGTATATTAAACTCTTTGTCGGCGACAACTAGGATGATGGGATGGATGATGCAGAAATTTGTTATACTGCAACCAATGTAAAGTTGCGCACAAGATGTAACAAAAGTATATATAAGCATTGGTTTATAGAGGTGATCAGATCAAGATTCCATCATCGCCTCCTCTCTCAAAGTCCTAAATGAAGTGATGACAAAAACTTCATTCTTTCTTCACAAAAAAAATACCGCATATCGTTTTACGCAGGGGACGTGTAAAGGCGGCTGGTATGTTTTGCTGACTGGTTTCCTTGTCTATTTTGTACGAGAGCTTTATTTTCAGCAGGAGCAAAAAAAAAAGAGAAAAGACTTCAGTTGAGACTGCGGCTGCTGCTTCTACTATATATACTAACTGCTGCTGCTGCTCTTGTGGTGTCGGGTAAAATGCAATTGGCTTTGGCACACCAGCAGCACCAGCCGTACTCTCTCTAAAGTCGTGTAGTATGAGAGATAGTCGTGTGTATTGTGTACAAGAGTAGCATGCTGCTGCTGTTGTGTTTGTGTTCAATTCCGTTCTTTTGCCTCCTCGTCCTCTCTCATCCACGACCAAATCTACGACGATCACCAAAGCCTTTGTAGATATGATAAAAGTTTGAGCAAAAGTTTCCTTTCATGCACACACACGAGGTCTTTAGTAGCAGTAGTGGTAGTAGAAAACCTGTGTAGTAAAAAAAAATTGTTACTACTCTTTTGAAAAGTTAGACATAGGCGTGCGTAATACCTATTTGATATTACCTTTTCATAACACTACTCATAACATCATGTTTAATAATACGCGAAGCAGAGGCGTTTGGTCGCCCGGTTTGGTGGTGGTATATAATAATATGTGTAACAATTACAACTTGAATGCATTGTCATGTAAGTATGAGAAGTGGTAATAGATGCATTAAGTTGGATACAATGCTGTTTTTTAAAAAACAACAACAGCATGCATGTCTAGTGGCCGTTGTTGTCCCTTTTGCTATAAAGTCAAACCATTTTTACAATCATCTTCTTTTCCATATGAGGCTATCTTAACAATCTAAATGAGCATAAAACTCATAAATAAAACCTATCACAACATGTTATGTTTCACTTTGTTACAAATAAGCCTCTGATGATGTTGCTGGTGTTATATATATTAGCGCTTATGGGACTATATGTTGTAAATGTATCGCATGATTTCGCGTTATTTTTATTAGCAGATATTACGTGTGCTAAAATTTTAATAAAAACTGATTCATGTTTTGCGTGCTTGTAATTTTCAATAGCAAATATTCCATGTTTTTGTTATAAATTATAGCTGAAATGGCATATAGAGTTATACAGATATTAGAATGGAAACAAGTGCTTATAAAGACCAAAGGGGTGTCGGGTGGTGGCCTATGGAGATTTGACACCTACTGACTTTCTGAATTATTTGCAAATGGCATATTGTCACTGCGGTTCAAAACCTCATTTTCCTCTCAATCATGTAGGTATACAACATTACACGCAAATAAACCAGAGTACCAAAGTAGTGAACTTTACAGAAACTTCCACCACCTTTTATGCGAACAAAGACATGACATGAAGCCACACTCTGAATTCCGAACCACGAACCCCATATGCTCCGATTCCAGTCCTAAAAGATCCTGGCTGCCACCTCTTATCTTTTCTGAATTTTTAGTTAAAATCCAATTTGTAACTCACCAGCTTTAAAATTAAGAGTTATTGGCAGACAGCTAATAAAAATTATAAAGCTTTAACGACAAATTAAATTGCGTTTTACGTAAATAGTACGCACACTCGGTTGAATGCATCCGTGGTTTTTGTGGTATGTATGTTTACTGATGTTTCAATTTGCTTGTTGCAGAGATACATTTTTCAGGAAATTGTAGCAAAAAAACACCAAAAACCACCAGTAAATTTTCAGGATGCTGGAAACTATGTTGTGTATTGAGGTGATGGAAACTTGATTTTCCTCTTATTTTAGCAAGTACGTATGTATTATGTATATGCGTGTTTATTCGTCAAAAAAATGGTTGTATGTGTGTCATTATTTTCTCATTAAATTTTGGCGATTAAAGTGAACTCTATTTTTCCAGTCTATTTTAAGCCTATTAACGTTTAGTAAATTAGTAAGGAAGAATGGATAAAAAAAATTTAGGAACTTTTCGTACATTCGCTTTTCGTGGTCACAGTCATGTTGCGCCCATATGCACTTATAATTTGATAAATTGGGACCATAAAATATTTCCCCATTATTTATTTAATTCCTTTAATGCACCCAGTATTTATAGGAAAATCCACCTTAATCCCTTTATCTTTACAGCTCTTTGTTATCTACCATACCTGAAAGGCTCAAAGGTGCAAAACCTACATGTTATCAACAATAATAATTTTTTATTACTGTTTCCCGACACATTTGAGGAGAATGGCACACGCAATCCCTACACTTTTAGATATTATACTGGATACAGAGGAGACCAACGTTTTCCTTGTGTGGAAATTTTCTTACTTACCTACAACCACACAATAAATATGTTCCATGTATGTAGGTATTTAATAATAAGTATATGGATTTTCATATACAAGGTCATAGAAAAGCTTGTCGAGCGTTAATCCTATTATGAGCTAACGACTCATATATAATTTGCGTGATAGCTTATATGCTCTTCAAACAACTTGATCCTAGTGTGTATTTAAGCAGGTTACAAGAGTTCAGTGTGAAGGGCTCTCAAATCCTGTTCAGCCACAACCTAAAAGAGTAAGAATATAAGTATGTACAATTGAAAATGTGGAGTGACTGGAGTGTCCATGTAACTCAATAACCACCTACTTGCATGTAAGTAGCAAGACAATTTTTGCATGCAAAAGAATTTAATAATAATAAGGCATTTTAACTGCACCCCACATGTGAAAAGCTAGGGACACGAGCACAGCGCATAGATCCCATTCCAGCTTTACTTTCTCTTGAAATGATGGGACTTCTTTTGGTTTTTCTAAATAGACTGAAAAATAACTGTTGTAATTCTTGGTAAACCCAAAAAAAGAATATATTTTTTCTTTGTATCCAAAACATGTATGTATGCGTTGTCTCTTGTGGCATTTTTTCCGGCTGCAGAGAATAACCAAAGTTAAGACGGAAGGTAAGCCAAGACGTAAGGTCAGCCAAGTGTTATGTTTGTTTGTAGCTGTATAGGTGGTACAATATTCTCGCTTGACTGATGCAGCAACTGCCTGCCAGTCGTTATATGTCACTTATCTTACTTTCTTCAACAAATAATAAATGCACAACACATAACACTTTGTTCGGTTTTTATTCCTTTGTTCATCTCACCTCACGTAAGTATGATAGGAATTCAGGATAAGCTCACCAAAAAAAGGTAATACTGTATAGCAGCATAAAAGCTCAACAAGCACTTGACTTGGCTTTCTCCCTCTTGACCTTCTCTATCACACACATGTTCTGCCTTCTATCTGAGTGAAAGGAAATGTATATTTTACATGAAAACTTTTGCACATGAATAATATAAACAATGGAAAACATCAAAAGAGAATTACGTATACCACTGTATTACACGCTAAACTTACATACTTACACACCAACATACCAACTCTTATTAATTTTCCATATGAGCTGAATGCTCCATACATAATAACATTTTTCTTCTTCTTGGGACTGGGCTCTTTCTAAAAAAAATTAGCTTACTGACTGAATATTTTATGCATGGATATATTATGATATGCTATATTATGTTTTTTAATCTATACATATAATATGCTGTGCAAATTAATCCAAAGTATGATTTAAAAGAATTCCTAGCTGCTAATAACAGCCTATTTACTAACTGAATAGCTATAACCTCTACGACTAGAGCGAGGGAAGAATGGTTAGGTTGGAGGAGAAAGCATACTATAGTCAGCCATAGGGCCATAGTACACCAAGTTATCATATTTTCATGAAAAACTCGGATAGAGTGCCGCATATTACACATGTAAAACAAGGTTATGAATGTGTAATGTAACTAATGCATGATTACGTGAATGTGTTAAAATTTGATAAATTATTACCGAGACCACCTCACTAAGTAGAACGGATATAATGAATTAGTGAAAGCGCTTCCTACGTTTGTTGGTTTATATGAAAGCTTAGCTTAGAAAATGTACCAACAAACTACTTGCAACGATTTGTGTTTATGACGCTTGGTTGTTTTGGGAAAGGAAGCACGTTTTACGACCAACCTACATGAAAAATACAAAGAAAAATGCTTGTGGCAGCACGTGTGCTGTGTGTACCATGAAAATAAAACTTTTGAAGTTTTTTATGCCAACTAAACAAAAAATATCTCTTCTGCATTTTGGTACAATATATGCTCATTCCAGCGTAGTTCTTCATGTTTAATCCTCTAATGACTTAATAATATAGCAATCGAGAAGATTTGAATAAGTGTTTTGTAAAATGATGTTTGAAATTAGACTTATTAACATAGTAAAACATACCCATATTAAAAATCAATAGGACAACACTTTATTCATAATGCCAATATAACGAGATCATTTTCACACAGCAAAATGTGTGAAATAATGATACCTTTAAAATTCTAAATTTTCTGTCTAATGTTTCAAGTTACTGGAATACACATAAAGAGACAATGACATTCTGTACATAACAAATCAAATATTAAATATTAATAATTAATATGCGTACATATTGTTTGAAAGAAGAAGCAATAATAATAATAATAATAATATTATTGTTTCCAGTAGTAAAAGTTATCCGGGAGGCACGATACAGGAAGTAAATGAAAGTCCACTCATATATTTGATACAGATATTTGTGTAAAAGTACGAATTTATGAATTTACTTGGATCTCCCTTCCAAAAACCAGAGAATAATAGCGAGTATGACACTAATGATGAGAAAGTAGAAAACGCCAGCCAATTCGCTCAGGTGAAGTTGATCGAAATCATCCTGGAAAATATTTCATAGCAATCATTATTATCAAAGTTGAGATGCAAATTAAAATGTGGAATAGATTTTGCTGCAAAAATGACCAAAATCAACAAATGAAACTTACTGCATCTGCATCACCGTCATCATCGTCGTTATCATCATCTCCAGAGCAGGCTCCATCATTCCACCACTTTTCAACAAGCTCTTCCATCTCACCGTTTTCTTTCATTTCCAATATGGCAAGATTAACACGCTCACTGTATAGAGTACCCAATTATATCATGTTTAATCATTTATTAATAAATCACTGGTTTCAAGCCTTTTAATTGTGAATGTAACGCTTGACGTCTGCAGTACCTCCAAGGTGAACCTTTCACTGTGGCAATGCCATAACCCCTAGTCGGACCAAATTCTTCAGATGCAACAATCAGGTTGCAAGGCTCCTTTGAAATTTGATATTCAGCAGCAGGAGATTCCATAATAAATGCATATTCAACTGTACAACAAAAATATTTTGAAACGCTAGTTTAAAAAAAATGACAAAAAGATCATGATATCGAATGCTTTATGTACTACCGTCTTCTCCACTTCCTTCGCTGCTATCATCATCATCGTCGTCATCATCGTCATCACCACTTGCACGAACTTTGTTAATTCCTGCAGCATAGTTTGGTACAGATGTGTTTTTTGACATCATAAATTCATGCATTTGTTTGTACAATGGATTGTCTGCCCGCTACATTCCCAAAAACATTACAAATATATTTCATGTGCATTACCAAGTATTACAGTATTAGTACAGATTATTAGATGGATTTTCTCCACCAACCTTGAAATATTGTTCTGTTGTTCCCCCCTGAATAACTCCATAATGAATTTCATCGCTAGATTTTACAAGGTCCTCCACACTGTCAATTTCCGCCGTGATATGTTCTTCCGAATCGGCAATTCTCTGAGCAGCAAAACTCGCAGCATACGCAGCCAGGATAATAAACAAAAAGGCCCAAAAGATTACGCGGATCAGTTTCCCTGTGAGAGACCTGCAAATATGTAGTAAAAAACTTTACTAAACCTAAAACGCTTTCATTTTTTCTACGCTCATCATCAAATCAAGATTGTTGTTGGCGGAAAGTTGATGGAATTTTCGGGTAATATTGTGTAAATATTTATATTATTATACTGCTTTCTTCTTTTTACTTACTCGGGGCTACAGATAGAATCCTGACGGAGAAAATTAAACAATCCAGTTGGTCGGTTCTCAAGCCTTTTGTATGAATTCTCAACGACCAGGGAAAGAATCCAGATACCGAGAACGGCCAAGAGAACACAAAGCCATACGTAGCCATGAAATGGGAGTAAGAATGTGTATGTGGCATCACTCTCATCTTCCTCTTCTGGGGGCTCCTTCATCATAATGCTCAGTTGGAATTCTTGAAATGGTGTGGAAAAGTCCACCACCTACCAAAAATATGAATCAGCATAAATGAAAGAATTTATCCTCACCCACACATCATCAAAGAGAGAGAGAGAGAGAAAAATAAACTATCACATTGATGCCCCAAAGTTCATGATTCCTAAGTGTTTATACAACAACATTGTGTCATCCTATAGTGTGTTTTCTTGTGATTTATTGTTATTGTTATTTGATCACTGGGAAACTCTACCCCCATTTACATTTTACAGTTAAGGTCACCTTTGACGTTTTTTCGGTTTGTATTTTGAATATGTGGAATAAATGCAACTCTGTATATTTCCATGTATCTGTCAGATAAAATGAAATGATACATATATGTACA
Organism: Zhuqinia jingwanae; assembly: GCA_027744095.1. Lineage (NCBI taxonomy): Eukaryota > Metazoa > Arthropoda > Collembola > Entomobryomorpha > Paronellidae > Zhuqinia > Zhuqinia jingwanae. Next base: position 32,368 of record JAHZNC010000363.1, read on the forward strand.
TACAACGTGGCTTTCGAGCAAATGATGTGCAAGGAATTCGAATGGCAAGGTTATAGCTTTTCTTTCCATATATTCAAATCCTATGTGGGGCTTTTTTTATAGACCACCAGAGGGTCAAAGCTTTTTATTGATATATGTAGCATAACTATTGCGAGTGTGTAGTACGTTATATATGCTTTCTAAAACGTGATTGTTGTTCAGGAACTACCACCTATTTAAAAACCCATGTTGGGGTTACCGCTGACCAAAGGTTATCAAATGACAAGAGAATGTCGGTCGGTATATCTTTTTCTTTTTACACGCAAAGTACGGTACCACACGTGCTACATGCATACATGATTTTTTAAGTTGGCAGCAGCCCATAATTTTTTTTCGAATACAACAAAAAAAATGCAAAAAAGGTTCGTTTTTACTGCAATTTGCTTGGGTAAAAAGTGAATATATGTATGTAGGTATGTATCTAGGATACCTCCGCAATATGCGATTATTGACCCAAGGGGGAAATGCGACTGAGTTAGCTGGAGTCAATAAATATAACATATTGCAGAATAAAGCAGCGACCTTTTTCACCTTTTCCAACCTTTTTGCAGAACACGTGTGTATCTACATCAATTAATAATTTATACTGTTTGTTCTTTTACTTATCATTAATTTGTACCTTTGCTCGTGCAGCTGAGATTGTGAGAGGAGCAATTGCCAAGTCAGCTTCCTATAAATCATAAAAAGGAAAACTAAATATAGTAATAGTGCATTTATACCATAATATCATACCATTATATCGTGAAGATTAGCATGTGTACAATAGCGGTTTATAAATGCTATTTATTTTTTCCCATTTTAATTTGGATCAGAGAATGTATCTGAAAAAAGTTTCCCATTTTGGAGGAATAAAAATATACAAAAATACATCCAGAGTTATCTTGCATGCTTTCACAATACAACAATGAATTTTCTGAGAATACAAGAACTAACATTGTTTAATAGTTCTCCAATCATTCCATTCCATCCGCTTGGGTTTGAGGGATCTGGAGTACCGTATCGTCCATCCTTCACAACATGGATCTCATCTGCCATACATATTTTTTCAATTAGTGCGGAATAGCAAAACATTTACCAAAGTCGAAATACTAAAAATAGGTTTTTCCAAGCTCATCCGACACAATACAAATCTCCAATCGAAATATAGAAGCTCAATTCAATATACATTGCGCACGAACGTCATATCATGCGAATAACATGAGTATATTATATATGTAGCTGGTTGCTTTAATGAAATGTAAAATATACCATACTCAAAGTCGTAGGTTTATATGCCATGCATACACAATTACACTTCTCATCAAACATCTCATCGTGTGATGCGGCAATTGCGTATATGGTCATACCTTTCTCTTATTTCACTAAAATACAAGAATTTTATCACAAACGAACATACGAGCTGCATCCAAGACTTCAGAGATCTTCTCAGCAAGATCTTCACAAAATCCAATTAGTTTGTCCTGATCTCCATCATCTCCTTTCATGAGGTACGGCTCCGTCTATGCAATGTTATTATTTTTAAATTATTACACTTGCACAAGATCATTTAAATGCACAAAATTAAGAGACAAACATGCATTGCAAAAAACGGGGTTTCCATAAAAAAAAATTCATCATAATAAGAAAGTTTTTTTTCTCAGCTTTTCCTTACCAGAATACTTGTTACGCGAAGCTGCTGTTCTTGAGCCGCAACATGAGAAAAGTGTAATCCAAAAAGGGTGAAAATGAAGATGCCGCATAGCGGCAACGAGGTTGTTGTCAGCATATTTTGAACTACACGTCATAAAATACATGAGCATGATTATAACCAACATTAGGCAACACGTTGATTATATTAAATATAACTCCAGAAAAAAATGTGCTTTCACTGTTACACACGTAAATAATGATTTTTCTCCTTTCCTGGTCTAAAATTACTTTTTTTGTACGTTTTTATCTTATTTTTTTGGCTGATAAACTACAAACTACATGGATTCAGCCAACCAGCAACTTTCACCATCCAAATATTCTTGTGCAATCAACCGTGTAATATTATATGTAGTGGGCAAATGAGATGAATATATTTAGCCCGCACACAACACAATAACAACAACAGCCTAATAATTTTTCCAAGATGGCAAAAGAAATGGCTATTATATAAACCCTATTACAATTGCAGCTACTATTATATATAGCATTTATAATGTCTTCCTGCCGAGTCAGCCTAACTAAACTTTTTTCATCCAAGTGAAAATGAAAAAAAAGAAAAGAATAATTTGGTTATGAAACAACAATAAAAAGTACTTACCACCACCAGTGTGTCTACCACCACAGCTACTGATGATGGGGAAAACACACGCTTAACTAACTACTTTTTAGTGTTATGATGGCTTGGCAAGGCAAGTTTGCAACAACAAAAAAGTCTTCCGTTTCCCGTTCTGTGGTGGCAATCGGGTCGGGTTGTTGATGTTGTTGTTTTATGTAGATAAGCACAAAGTTGGACCAATCTTTCTAAAAAAGCAGTTTGGTTATCTTTATGAGTTAAACATCGACGTACAAGATATTATAGTGCATGAGTATATATAGTCTCTATCTATTCATATTCACACACATTTTATGTGGCTACATACTTCATTGCCGTCATCATCTTCAGCGTTTTATAATAGTGCCTCTGTTTGTATTACTCGTCAGAGGGAAAGTATAAAAATGTACTTTTATTAACCTTGCCAGTTTCTTGTATTTCTTTCGCATTACCTTCATCATCATCGTCATTATTATCATCATGTTGTTATCTAGTACAAAGATGTAGTATGCATAGTGAAGATATGCACCACCAAATAACAATTTGGATGCCTACATTTGTCACAGGAAGAAAAAAGGGTTTCATTCGATGAGACATAATAATAGGGTGACAAAAACAGGACAGGATGCATGCATGCATGTTGGATTTTTTTTACGTCAACAACATTAAAAAAAACGTGTACTTTGAATTTGGAAAAGTGCTTTTATAAATTGCAGTATAGTAGCGAGGAGGAAGAAGTAGTGTGTATATACTCTTGGAACATTGCAAAAAATTAAAGTATCTAAATATAATCCGATCCGAGTAAACGTTTAGTGTTTCGACCAGCACCACATATGTAGGAAATGGAACTGTTGTGGAACAACATGGGAGTGTGATGTTATTGCTTGGATTCTATTGGTACTGGTATACGTTGGCGTGAGTGGCGTGGTGTGTGTGTGGAGGAAATATATAGCTGCACCGGAAGATTTTATACTTGCCATTAGTGTCCACATTTAAAATCTTCAAAATTCGGCGTAATCCTTTTCATTCTCTCTCGATAAACCACATAATTTTTTTTTGTGTATCCTACGTCTGTATACAATGCAATGCGTACATCGTTTTGATACAAAATTGATTGTGTTGCGTTGGTTGGATTGGTGGATTGGGTGTGACGAAAATGTGCCAGTTTCACTCGATCTTCATAAATTGCTGCCATGCACTTGATTCAAAGAAGAAGAAAATTAGTCACAATATTCCCAGGGAATAGGGAGTGGAGAACGTGAAAACAAAGAGATGTATATATGCAAAATGTAGCACAGTAAATTTGTGAGCTACTATTTTACGAGCTTTTTGTATTTTTTGTTTTGAAACACATGCAGTTTCATGTAAGCTAAATGTATGTTGACCTTGAACTTACCTACATATGTACTTGTAAAAAAATCGTTACATTTAATTAATTACGACTTAATTCAAGGTACTCAATATTTATTGAAATACAAGCATTCCGTGGTCCTATTGTTTGTAGTTTATAAGTTTTACATAGAGTCATGAAATATGAGATGAATGTATTGTTATATATATATTTTTTCAGATTTCAGACAAAGAATGATTGATTGATTTTGTTTGACTTTTACCTTCCCTCGGCAATTTTTAAAATAAAGAAAAACGAAAAGTAAAACTCATCATGTTTTGCTTACAAATCTTGCTTGCCAAACTAAACTTTTTAAAAGATTTTTCTATATTTGTGATTTTTATTTTGACACAGTTTGTGTGCTCATTGAAGTTGACGAGTTTTTGCTTTTGATGATGAGTGAGTCTATTTTTGTTGGATAAATGTGCTCTGCCTTCTAAGTTGATATCACGCCAAAATGGTAATAGAAACATGAAGCATTTCATTCGACTTTTCATGCAGAATGTTACGTCAAATATAATGAGATTGAGATATCTTTGTTGTGCAGGCGTGCAAAGTTTTCTTTGAAGCATGAGTGGCATCAATGTTGAATGTTGGGAGAATAACAGGAGCAGACAACTAAAGAGAAAGAAGTATTTTCTTGGGTCTGACTGAACTGAACATTATTTAACCTGAAAAAGGGAAAGAGATACATTTTAACAATTTACGCAATGCTTTTTTTTTATAGAGTATATATTGAAAATGATGACACTGGTGTTGTTGATTTTATGAAGACATTTCTGATATGTTACAAGTTGACTGACGCATGACGTGCTGAGATAAATGATCGTTATTATTATCATACTTAGTGTCGTAGGATGTTGGTCAGAGTCGTTTAGAAGGAGTAGCAACACGTGTAAACGTAACAGGGGCTCAACAAAGTTTGGTTTCGTTCCTGTATATATATTTGATTTAGGTAGAGAGATTAATACTTTTTGAAAGACGGTAATTATTTAAGTTTCAGCTAAATGTGCAGGGACAGTTAGACTCATCTTAGATTTTCAGGAAACCCCAGCTTACCTCTCTGAATGGCATAGGTGTTTGGGCTTGGAACTGGGAAATCCACAAACAGCATGTCACATAATATATGCAACTCTGACTGAATACATGTTCTTTTTGAATACTGATTAAAATGTTGAAAGAGCATTTATAAACTATAGGTAGGTGCGAAAAAGTAGATGTATGTACGTCGTTAACTTTTGACTGCTATTATTTGTATGAGCCGTTTTTGTCAGGCCTCCTAATTCTGTATAAGTCGATGAACATCGAACGTTTTTAAAATGAGTCCGAGTTTGATCGAACTGAAGCTACATTCAAGGACTGCTGTGTGAAAATTAGGTGGGATTTGCGTAGATAAATTTCGGGGAATATATGAAAACAACAAGACTCTATTATGTACGTACTTCCGGGATAAAGAAATCATTGTTGTCAAAAGATGATGAAGAGAAAGTTTTTTCTTCTTCATTCTTGTTATCTTTTTTTCTTGTCAAGTAAGCACTCAGACACACAAGAATGAACAAATGTAAATCAAATTGAATGCTTTTTCTTATGACGGACTAATGGAATGAATACGAGGAAATTGGTCAATGACATCTTGTCGCAATACTTTTCGCCATCATCGCATCGCTTTCACGGTTTTCATATTCATACGTGTGAAGTTGCTATTTTTGCTTGTCAAGCCCATCATAGTTTATAATTTAGAAAATCGGTGTAGCGTGCAAAGTCATTGCAATAATTTTACCATAACGAATGAGCACATCTGCGCAAAGGATATATGACTATAAATTACCATTACAATTTTATAACAATTACTTAACGAAGTAATTAATTTTAGAGAAGCAATAATTGCTTATTATTTAGTTTAACCATTATTTGTCAGAATTTT
>JAHZNC010000364.1:0-23685 GCA_027744095.1 Zhuqinia jingwanae
AAATAATATATACCAAGGACATAAAACAATATCATTTATTTACCACAAACTCACCGCATATCACATAACTGTTTATTTTCCTTTCATTGCAAAAGACGATGACTTCCTCGAATGTTTATAAATGAATACTCAGATAAGGTTGGCTTGGTCTTAAACACTACACATGCGGCATAATTTAGGTCAGAAGAAAAAGCTCTCAACCCCTTCGCCTCCAACTCCTATTTTTTGTTGTTGGTAGTATGTAAATGAATTGTAACTGAATCCAGTTAAAAAAATCTTTGATTTTTCTTGAATTTGTCTAAGCCGGTTAATTAAAAATGAAAATATCACTGCGTTGTATAATTTTTGTAATGGTGGACAATAATGTGAGAGAATTTGACATTTTTACAGTAAAGCAATTTTAAGATGAAAGAAAACAATTGAAAATTTTCAGGGATCATTGAAATCTGTAACTCAAAATAAAACCGAGACTACTCAGCTTCAGCTTATCAATAAGACCATTATTAATTAATAATTATGTAGGTATGTAACTATGTATAAAGAATATAAAGATTTTCTCATCCTTCTGTTTCTCATGATGCCCCAATATAAGTATCGTGAATGCAATTGCAATGGATTAAAACTTTCAAATTAGAGCTTCCGATTTTATTCTAAGATTTGTAGTGATTAGTGATAGTGTTTGGTGTTGATATGCTCAACCGTTTATGAGATTATGTATTACTTTACATAAATGTATTTAGTCCATTTAAAAATATTTCCACAGTTGACACTGTCAACTTGACAGTGTTTTGTTTTACTTTTCAAATTTAACACTGAAATGCATGCATCTGGTGAAATGGGCTAGATTGAACAATTTTTTTTGTGTTGTAATTATTTTATTAATACCGGTTTACATTATAAGTTTCTCACGTCACATGGGTTTTTAATTTTTTCTTCTTCTCAATTTAGTGAAGTTCTAAATAAATTTAAAATTGTATAATTGAACACGACCTGTCCTAACAATTATTGTTATTATAACAATGGTAATTCATTCTTCAATTAAGTACAATAAAATAATAAACTTATACATCAAAATATTTAAAATGTCTGTTGTTTTAAAAATACAAGGCCAGCATGGTAGTTGGATAATAATTATAACTAATAACAATAGATAAGTACATATTCATATATTACTTTTAAATACTTCTTTAAGAAATACGGGAGACGGATAATGATCATGGTCATCAATAGAAATATTTTATGCGCGGGGCTAGATTTTTTTTTCATACGCCAATGTTCGCGAGAGGGCTGTAAATTACGAAATTGAATTTGTTTGCGTTTTATTTATTTATATAATATTATATACAATTAAAATAACAACACATGTTCATAACGATTGATATTGATACAATATTTGTTTAATTAATACACAATAAGTTAACACTTTTCGGCTGTACCAGTGCAGTAGATTCAATTTATTATTTATAACAATTACTCCTTCTTTAAATACTCAGCAAATAATTAATAATTGGTTTAAAAAAGGTACTTATGTTAAATAGGTAGCAGCAGAGGCACAAGGCACGTGATCATCATTTTTATTGTGTAATCAAATCATGCATTTTGATCTCCGATGAAATGAAATTGGTCAGTTGTTGTTGTTGAGTTTAGTACAAGCTAAAAATAAGCAAAACGTTTACACAAAAGACGTATTCCAAAAATTACATAGCTTAATGAATACTCAAGATACATGCGAATAGCATTTATTTATAATTTAAATTTTTTCCTAATTTTCAATAATTCATTATAATTCATTTCATTATCACAATTTATATTTTTTGTGAATCCAATTCAGCAAAATAATTTAGTTAGTATGACAAGAGGAAGCACTTTTTAAAAACATAATAATAGATTTTGTTTCTTAGAGATAATTACTAACAACTAATTACTGTGTTTAAGAATGAGATAAATTGAATTTCCAACAAAAAACCTTGTGAGCAGATATGTAACGTTAATCATATAACTTTTTTTTTCTTTTTTAATCGTAAATACACCTTTACTAATAAAAGCACTTGTTTTAATTTACTTGACAACTTTTAACGCATACACTTCCATGTCCGACTACCGATTACCATACTCCAATTCTTCTGCATTTCTTGGACTCTCCACAGGCTTCAGTCTAAAATTACAGGCGTCACAAACCCTCGCTCTTACTGGGTTGAGTAAGGTGCATTGTGGACATTCCTTTTCTCCCTCGTCTTCTACTACTGGCCCACCTAGACCTCCATTGACAATCGCACTTGGAACAGAGCATATTTTGGGTATAGCAATGTGCTGGTCTCTTAACGGCTGTTGTGGACCACGGGCATTGTCTCCACCACCCATACTATTCACTTGTACCGACTGAATTTCCACTTCTTCATAAAAATCCTTGCTTTTAGCGCACACCTCACAAATCCTCTCTTGTATCAAATTTTTAAACGTACAAAATCTACAGTCCCAAGGCTCCAACGGCTTCTTTGGGGGTGGGGATTGAGGGACGGGGGGAGACGGTGACCCCAAACTAGGATCTTCACTCTCATCGGGAACACGCTGTTCATTGTCGCGGTAATAACTTGACTTTGAAGATGATGACCTCATCTGCTTTTCCTGGTGACTCGGCTTGTTTTGATGATCTCCAGAAGAGCTTGAAAGTAAATTATAATTGCTTGAGGGGATGGTGGATTCCAAGGGTGTCTGCTTCTTTCTGCTGCTACTGCCGCCATCATTATGCTTTTTAGGCACAACTCGTCGGCCATCGTAAATATGAGTTTCATCAGGCTCATTACCGCTGCTGTAATTATACTGTTGACGATTATGTTGATGACTAGATGTGGAAGATCTTGAGGTAGAGCCTTGTCTTCGGTGAGTGTTAGAGGTGGCGGTGGAGGCATTTTCATTAACGTTTCGGTTATCTTTTTTGCGGGTGCCCATTACGTCATCCGTTTCACCTTGCTTTAGCAGATAATCGTAGTACACCGTATCCAAACTGTTGAGTTCCTCGTTCCTTGGATAATTACGGGAAAGGGATGAGGAACCAGAAGCTGGGGACACTCCTCCACTAGAACTAGAGCTTAAATCCCGATATCCCCCGTTCTTGGCCTTTTGGAGTGGAGGCTCTGGGGATTCCGAATCCGCATGCTTGATTGCAAGTTTAGAATGACTTCCACGTATATCAATATGAGAAGGTCGTTTGGGAGGATCTTGTTTTCTGGGGTTGGTAGTAGCAGCAGTAGTAGTAGTGGAACCAGTTCCCCTCCCTGTGACAAGCTGACGGTGCTTAGCATAAGCTGCTTCAAGAACAGACCCATCTCCCCAAGATGGGGATGAGGATCTATCTCCAGAGGAAGAACCTGACTTGCGTTCTAGTGGATAGTCACGTTTAACTGACGAGTTTCTTGATTTGTGGGACTGAGAATCGCCAGAATCGGATCCCTCGTGTGGGACTTGAGGGATCGGGGTGGCTTGATGTTGGTAAGGGTGCGATGGGTTATGGTTACTAGGTGGTCCCAGGCCCTGATTGTGACTCTGGCCTTTAGGCAGCTGACCTACTTCACTAGCATATTCATATGCTTCGTTTAACACGTCCTCACTGTGATCCGAGTGAAGGCGGCTTCTGTAATAAGGTGCAGGTCCTGCAGGAGGAGGAGGATTTGCTACAGAGGATCCGTACACTGCCACAGGTTTCACTATTCCTGGGGGATAAAACTGATCGGGGTACACTTGATTACTGTGATTATTCGTGGGCATGGCTGCTGGCATAGATTTTCTTCCTCGCAAACTTCTGTCATTAAGATAAGAAGGAATAGCGTCCCTGGGGCTCATCGCCATCAAATCTGGCTGAGGACCTGCAACAGCGTCCAAATCGGTTTCCTTAACTTTACTTCTTGTCAATGGTTGATTCTGGGACATGGAGGAAGACGATGAGGATGATCCACCTCCCACGCCTCCTCTACTCCCATTAATGCTATTCATACTATTCGATTTGGAAAACAAACTTGTAACTGTTTTAGGGATCATGGGAGAAACTGAATTGCGATCGCTTCCATACATCGACATTATGTTGCTTGTGGTGTTGTTGGTATTCGAGTTGAAATTGTTGTGATGATACTGTTGCTGCTGATAAGATGAAGGTACACCTACCCCTGCTGCAGGCATGGATTTTCGAGCGGTTGGGGTGACGTTAGTACAATTCGAGTTGAAATTGTTGTGATGATACTGTTGCTGCTGATAAGATGAAGGTACACCTACCCCTGCTGCAGGCATGGATTTTCGAGCGGTTGGGGTGACGTTAGTGCTGTTATTGTAAAAATATTGAGATGGGTTGACTTGATTTTGAAAACCATTGTTCATGGATTTCTGAAGAGCTGGATGGCTGAGTTTCCTTGGATACTGGTGATGATGATTGGGCAATGATGGAGGAATAGTGTCCCCACCGCCATATACAGGGTCATATATGTGCTCATCGTCTTGGTATACGTTCAAATTTTTAAATTGTTCAGAAGTTCGATCTCGTTCGATTTCCCGTTCTGGAAAATTTTGATGATGCTGGTTTAGAATTCCATCCATCTCGTCGACAGGATTGGGGTCATCAACATCAAAGTCAATTAGTCTGTCGACAGGAACAAAACGCTGATTGTTTGAACTTTTAGGAAGATGATTATTTGATTGATATGGATGATGATGACTGAGATGATGTTCAAATTGCATTNGGAACAAAACGCTGATTGTTTGAACTTTTAGGAAGATGATTATTTGATTGATATGGATGATGATGACTGAGATGATGTTCAAATTGCATTTTCTGTTGCTGTTGAAACTGATGTTGCTTTGCTGTGTGCATTCTGTCCCGAATGTCGTACAGCAGCTTCCTACAGATTGTGTCTGTGTCGCCAAGGTGGTTTTTGCGATATTCAAAAACCTCGCCGGTGGTCAAAGGATAGTCCGGCTCTTGGTCAGCCACGTGTTGCCAGATTTGGCTTAATATCTGAAACAAACAGAAAATAAAATAATTTATTTAGTCTTTAAATCTTAAAATTGGAATTCTACAGTTTTATCGACCTTGTACTCACCAAACACTCTTGACTAGCTACATAACAATCTCTGGACACGGCTTTGAGATTACTCTGGTTCTGATTCGGAATAAGTTTCAAAGTGGTATCGTCAATGTTGACGTAGCCCATCACTATTAGAATCTCATGAGCATTTTGTAGTTGAGCAGCAATGTTGTGGACGTAAAACCCGGATGTTAGCTAAAGGGATCAAAGCAAATATAGTTACTAGGAAGTTCGAAAAAAAAACTATTTACTTTGTAACTTTTTCTAATTGTGATGATACATTGTTTGCATACCTTAATCACGTGAAAATCCTTCCTCCAAGGTTGTTCCAGTAGATTTTCCGCATACTTTGCTAGGTTGTGGAAGGCAATACTACCTTCCCTTGGATCGAATTCAGCGATATTCATGGCACTGTTGTGTAAAACTCTTTCAGTCTGTTTGAATGTAAATTTCTTTTCTTGCGGTACCAGGTGCAGGTATTGTACCACGTAACCTGACGTAGAGACAAAATAAATACATTAGAATTCATTTAAATCATTTTATTTAACAAACTATTAATTACTGAATAATTAAATTATATTTATCCCTCACCTGCCATGTACCGCAAAGCATCAGCCTTTTTATCTGGATCATCCTGTTTTAAATAATCTTCATGTTGAATGATGATGTTTTTCTGGAGCTCCAGAACACTTTCCGGGCCAAACGCTCTTCTGTATGACCCATGCATTTTATATTTATTTTAAAGTAGCCACCAGTGTTTCTAATAAGCTTGAACGAAGAAATAATGTATATTCCTTGTGGTCACATGTCCAAAGTACATGGGAATCTACAAGTTCATTAAAATACCACAAACAAAATTAAAGATAAAAATTTATTGAACTTATTCACATTTGCACAAAAAAATCCAAACACAATAAATAAACCTGATTGAAAGGGAAAACGAAGATTCACAAAATATCCTATCTAATCTAATAAATAATACATTTCCTGTTCTCTGCTATTCAAGACCAAGAACACAATATATTTTTATTTTTGCACACTTCTACCTATACCCTGCCATGTATTTTCACATTCACTTTCTTCTATGATCTCGAACTTCCCCCTCAATGCCTCCCAACAACTCCCAAGCTTAATTTTGGAACAACGCAAAAAAAATATCACAGCAAGCAAAACAAGATTTAAAAAAAATCTTGGCAGTTGGCACTATTGCTACGACGAAGCGAAGATGAGTTCCTTTCAAGCTTTTCTCGGGCAGTTGGCATGTTTACAAAACTTGTTAATTATCTACATCCACATAACATAAAAGGGTGGTTATTATATTGTCTACGTGATATACTTGTTGCAAGTTGAAAGTGAGAATACAATCCCGGACGGAAATGGAGATTTTTGAAATGCACAAATAATATAAACAGTTCAATGATCTCCTTCAGTATTCCCATGAACATCACCATTTCGTGATCTCATGACTGACATGATCCTTATCATTTATCCCCCTCCGTGTCATACAAAAGAATTTTCCTACAGTTTGTCATGCGCTTAGTTTAGACAGGCAGCAGACAACAATAACTAATTTTATTTTGCTCTCACTTGCTTGACTTGATTCACAATTTACTCATTATCCTTCCAACTTGGCACACAGACACAATAATAAAATTAAAATTTAATTGCTTTTGCCAATTTATAAAATAAATTTTACTGCAAGTAGTGCAAGTATACATTTTTTGGCTTTACTTGGATCTGAACACGTGGGCGATTTTAATTTAAATATCAAATCAGAAACCGTGAACTATAAATTTATTGCCAAATATATTGTATACTCTACTTATTTGAACATGGTTGCAAACAAACAATCATACCAAGACAATAACAGACAACACAACAACCAAAACATAACAGAGTAGCAGTTTAAGTTTAAAATTTAGCTTTAAATGTTGAATGTAATATAATTACCTGGCTAGCTGAACGCACAAAAGCCTGAGAATCTAATCCAGAATTTTACTAAAATTAGGGATGTAATAATATATTGAATATGGCGTCACACTTGGCGTCACATGTACCTATTATATTTGAACAATGCTATGCAAAAACTAGTTTTCACATCAATCACTACTACTAAATTACCAATGCAGAACTAAAATTAGGGATGTAATAATATATTGAATATGGCGATGGCGTCACACTTGGCGTCACATGTACCTATTATATTTGAACAATGCTATGCAAAAACGGCTAACTAACAATTAAATTAGTTTTCACATCAATCACTACTACTAAATTACCAATGCAGCAAAAATATCACACACACGACTTTGATTCCCTCACATTTATATTTTTTGTATGCGAGCATAGCTTTGCATTTTACAATTAATGACAGTTTGGTTTTACAAATTACCTATTTGTTAAAATATTTCTTATCAATGTGTACATTCTTTCCTCGTTGGCTAACGTTAACTTTTAACAATAACAAAGAGCATAGCTTTGCATTTTACAATAAATGACAGTTTGGTTTTACAAATTACCTATTTGTTAAAATATTTCTTATCAATGTGTACATTCTTTCCTCGTTGGCTAACGTTAACTTTTAACAATAACAAGCAATGACGATAATAATATTAACAATTTAAGATGCAGGTGAGGATGAGAATAGGAAAATTACATTTTTGTTGTACGTCAAGTGACGTTCTATGCTGACTACATTGTAGTATGCATTAACTACCTATTTAATTGACATTTAAAAACAAACACGAGACACGGTGACGAGCGAGGATTCTTGGACAGTAACTTCTTTTTTGTGTAATTCTGTGTGAATCATCTGTGCTGTGTTGTATATATTTTTACCTGATGCACACAAGGACAATGAACAACACCAGCAGCATTGCAGATGATATGATGAGCTTGTTTTGTTCATATTCATAAATAAAATGTATTTGCGTGTTGCATGATGTATATAGTTGGGGTTATACACACAGCATGTCACTAACATAATGTAGGTGCTTTTTATCTTGTACCTAAATACATTTCATCATCATTGCATTCATTAAAAAAAATTGTTTGGCTTATTTGACAACTAGTTTTTTATAGCATGCACAATGAACGTCCCCATAACTTACCTGTTCAGTGCAGTGGTTATTTACACCTATTATGCATAATAACGGAGCGTGAGCATAATAAGAACAATGATGATATATTGATGATGAGATAATTAATGAGATGGTATGCGTGTGTTTTGTGAGAGAACGAGTGAATCCTTACACTAATATGTTATATTTTTTCCTTATTTAGCGTTCCTACTCTAAAAATCGGAAAAAAAATCAGCGTCATCATCCGCAACCAAGGTTATCTCTTCTGCAGAGTGCAGATCATGCATATACGGACATTTGATTTGAGTACAATTTGTGAATGATTTGTATGTTGTATAGTTGTTGTATGTAGCTTTCTTATCACCTCATATATTTTTTATGATAATGTGCATTTACTATGTACTTGGTACTATCAGAAAATTATATCAATTCTCCATGTGACTTGTGACAACGGAAAACATAAAAGTAATTATTTAACGAAAAAAACACAACTTTGTTGACTATGTAATAAACAATAACCTACAAACTAACTAGTACATATAGGTATTAACTTATCTTGTATGTCATATTGTTATAAATTCAAAATAAGTTAGTCCAGTCAAGTATCTCAAGTCACATGATTTACCTTTGCTACTGCAATATTATGTCCTGATTTATTTTATAAACATTTCTAATAATTTTTTATATGAGGCAATTTGAATTGCACTTATTATTGTGAAAATAGTTGTACCTATGTAGTTATTTGTTCTACGCACTTTGCTACTGCAAACCTACATAGTTTGATGATAAATGTTAACTAGCTGTGCAAAGTGTTTGTAGGTGACAATTCAGTTCAGAACCATTTTTTTACAATTAAAAAAGTTTTTGTTTCAAAACTTCTCCGTCCGTGTGAAGGGACTAAATTAACTTTTGGGCAACAAAATGGATGTCAACATGAAGTATACAATTTTTCTGCTATTTTTATCATTTGTTAGCGTAAGTGTTGCTCAAGAAGAATCTGACACAGCGCCAAGTACACCTTCTATCAGCCGCAGCCCTTTGATATCTACTGCTGCCACCATAAATACAACTGAACCACTACCAGGCATAATTTCGACAAACAATTCAATAGTGTCCGTAACAACAACGACAACTGAACCACAAGTCATCATGAATATTACCAAGCTTCCCCGTTCTTTGTCGTAACACCCGTGTAGCAATGCGAAAAGTACCATGTAGCTGGACTATCAATGTATAAGGTATACAAGCGCCGCGGCGCAGCACACGAACCAGAATACCATTGAGCATATGGAAATAATGTGGTAACTCGACGTCGATAATAAGACTACCAAACTCAGCGAAAAAATTGCTATACTCATACACGTATGAAACTAGCTAAAAGGGTCGTTAATTTTTTACCGCATGGCTATATTTGGGATCTATTTTCAACGGTAACCATTGATCCTTGAATATTACTATCGAGATAAATAAAACTACTCATGCACCTGTAACAAGCGAATCCAAAACATCTGCACTTGAGACCGAGTCAACAATTCCATCAAATGCAACAATGACACTGCCTCCAGCATCACCGCATTTTCCCTGGAATGTGGGGAAATGGTCTTTGAATGGAACCAAAGGACCATGCATTGTGCTCACTGCTGCCATTCAACTTCATGTAAAGAGTGACACCTCCGAGCTCACTGTCGATGTCCCAAGTATTCCAAATTATGTAAATGTTTCTGGAGCTTGTGAACGTGATCTTCAGTTACTAGTCCTCAACTGGATTTCGCCAGCAGACAGCCCACATCCAAAAAGAAATTACACCCTTGAGTTAAAATTCGCAAACCAATCACATGACCAAACTTATGCATTGGTATCAGTGGTTTACCAATTAAGCCGTAAGCGCTCCATTAACAATACCGAATTTATGTTGAGTTTCATTACTATTTATCAACAACTGCAAACATGCTAATAACAAGTAAGTAATGAGCATATTTTTCTAAATTGGTTATTTTTGTAGATAACAACTCATTTAAAATCAATGGGACATTTTTCCCAACTCAACTGCACCACTCCTTCCGTTGTAAATCTTTTCAAAAAGTAGATAGTGAGCAGGCAGTAGATCCTTTCTACCTCATCACCCAAAATCTTCAATTTGAAGCCTTCCGAGACGAAAAAGAATTTCTTGAATTTAGCCCAGCGGACGAGTGCAAATCTGACTGGAGAGTTATCACGGGAGTTGTGGTTGGCTTGGCTTTTGGCGTTGGCCTCTCGGTCGTTGTGGGCATTGTGTTAGGAATTTACTTATGCAATCGATATCGCCAACAACGTGGATATCAACCACTGAATAACGACTGTGTTTAATACTAAAAGTACAATTTTTATTTTTATTTATGGTTTAATTAATGATTTATGATTATTAATGAGCATTATTTTAATAGTTTCAATGCGATTTGTGCACCAAATATTTAATAAAGAGTATATTTTTGTGTTTTGATATATTGCAAGATCATTTTTAAATCCTTTATGAATGCTTGAAAATGGGACAAGGAAAAGGGGGCATACGTATTTTATCGCATAGATCGTTGCTGTATGAAGATTTGATTGCATAAACTTTTGTCCGCACATTACTGTATCATTTACTTGTTAATTGAGCATGCGACAAAATTGTCACAAAAACAAGGTTTACTATCTACTTTTATCATAAAAAGTATATTTTTCTGTTTTGATATGCAAGATCATTTTTTAAATCCTTTATGAATGCTTGAAAATGGGACAAGGAAAAGGAGGCATACGCATTTTATCGCATAGATCGTTGCTGTATGAAGATTTGATTGCATAAACTTTTGTCACATTTCTCATATGCACATTACTGTATCATTTACTTGTTAATTGAGCATGCGACAAAATTGTCACAAAAACAAGGTTTACTATCTACTTTTATCGTATTATGGGTCAATTATATCTTTTCTATCAAAATATATCAGTTCCATTATTACAAAAGCACAACCATCAAGCCAACCATCATCATCATTATATATCATATCACATAGGTATGCAATATAAACAAATAGAGAATAAGAAATAAGATAATATATAGCTTTTGATACTATCAATAATTTGTTACAACGGATTCAAGGTTTCTAATTTTATTTAAAATGTATATGTATTACCATTTTATCTAATATGTTATATCTGCGACCTGTGATTTTTGTGTTTTGAATGTTTTCGTAATATTTCTTTATAATTCAACTTTAATGTACAATGTACATATCTTGTGACTTTCCATATTATATTTAATTTCTTTTTAATTTGATTTTTATTTAAGACTAATAAGTGGCCTAGTGAAAAAATTAAAATGGCAAAACCATTCAAGTTAAAATTACTTTTATTCGTACCTTACTTAGCTCATGTAACTCTATCTCAAGAATATCCTGCTTCAACACCCTCCTCAACAAACCCTCCTTCGTTCCCTTTGAATGTTGGGAACTGGTCCGTGAAAGATGATAAAAGGACATGTATCATGTTCACTGGTGCTATCATGCTCCAACACATCAAAAACGAAACCAACACTTTAGATAGGGTTTTAAACACTGTACATGTTCCAAATTCACCTAAAAATGTCAACGTGACTGGAAAGTGCGGATCCAAGGAACAAGAGCTAGTGCTAAAATGGTGGTCTAACAACTGTATTGATCAAAATTCAAAAAGAAATAACATGCTAACCTTAATTTTTACGAAGCACCCCCGTGGTCCACATTTCCTGTCGTCTGTAACATACCACTACACTGGTAAAAAAATCAATTTTTAGTAGTTATAACTTCACTTTAGTATCGTATTTTCGTATTCGCATATAATACTGGTATTATTTAATTGTTGTAGACGAAGTGCACCTTTCAATGGAATGTAAAGACTCCTTTTTTCAAGCAAAATTTGAGCACTCATTACGTTGCCAACTCAATCAGCAAGCGCAACAAAGTGATACAAATGGAGATGGGCCTTACAAAATTTATATCCTAACTGAAAATCTTCAATTTGAACCATCTGGCCCAATGCGAAAAGAGAACGACGCCCGTCCAGAAATTACTATTCCGGACAATTGCCAACCTTACGACGAGGATCAGGAGGATCACAAGCTCAACACTGGAGTTCTAATTGGGATGTCTGTTGGTGTTACTTTATCAGGTATTGCTGGTGTTGTGATAGGAGTGTATCTATGCAAGCGGTATCTACAGGGCATTAAGCATCCAGTTCAGTAACGCCAACCTTCAATTTAAAGACAAAATAGACAAATTATGATGATGTATTTATTTGTTGAGAGAATATTGGTCTGCTCCAACTTCAACAACCTGTAAATATAAATCCCTGTGATGTATTAACAAAAAATGTTCGCCTTACTGGCGAAAAGCTTTAACTCTTTCAAGTAGTTAATTTGGTTGTTTGTGTTCTCTTTTATTTATCTTCATTCCACAATTCATTTCTTCATCAACAAATAACTGTTGTTACAAACATACAATCCATAATTTCAGTAATGGTATTATATAGCTCTGAGCAAGGTGCATCCATATTTGTATTTAATAGCTGTAACATAATAATACAATTTTATGCTACATGTGTTCTTTAACAAATATTTTCTACATTTCATTTAAAAAAAAATCTATCATCCTATTATAAATTATAAATGCACACTTCACTGCTTGCCACAAGTAAAATATAATAATAAGAATCTCTAATACAACTAAATGACTGTTAGGTACGTAACAAATAATTTATCTAATTTGTATTCACAACACAGCTACAACTACACGTTTTATGCCACCTTCACTTTTGCTCTAGTTTGCTTAGTTTTTAAAAACCACTTAATCTTGATCATGAGATACTTTGATATGATTTTTAACTGGATAAATAAAATACAATACTATATCACTATAAAGTATTCTCAAATAAATACAGTAATAACAAATCTAAACGTCTTCTGGCTGTTGAAGCTGGATTAAATACGCTTGCGCTTATTGAGGCGGGTGTCGTTTTGAAAAAAACTCTGTTAGCGATTTACGATGATTTAGCAACTACTCTCGAGGTTCCTCCACCTTGGGCAATGTTAATATTATTATTAGCAACACCGGTTGTGAAACTGTTCTGTGAATAGGATAGACTAGGTGTGGGAAACGCTGTGGCACCAAGGGCGCCCAGCTTGGCAGCAAAAGGTATATTGCCGCCACTTGCTGGTTTTTCATCCAAGCTTCTATCTTTGTCTTCCATTACCTTAAAGTAGAATAATGTAAAATATTGAGATTAACAAGTTACGTACATACTATTATTGTTAAGGTGAAGGTGAAATGCATCGACAAATGCTCTCCAGAATATAAATTAAATAAAAAACACGGTACCTTATCGGCAACATGCTGGACAATTTTACCACCGGCTCCAACGTCAAAGTAGGAAATACCATCATACCAAGTTTCCTGATGATTCATTATTTCCTGCCATTTCCAAAGTTTGTATTTCCAAAACTTCAGCATGACCTGCATGATAATATTACAAAACGTTCAATTCCACTTGTCAAAACTTGGTTTTGAATCAATCAACACGTTTAATTTTCAAATATCTAACCCTTATTCCCGACAAGCCCTTGATCCTCCAACGAACAGTAATTCTTGCCTCCTCTTGACACATGCTCATGTTGAGAATGTCAAATCTGACGTAGGCAAATTTAATATGGCCGACTGTCTTTAACAAGGCCACTTGCTGCATGTATTTTGCTAAGCCCCTACAACAAACAAATGAACCATTAAACATCTTGAAAATTCAACTAAATTGCTTATCCCATTAGCCATTATTGAATCAAATATGTATTATTTATGTAATCTTACTGGGTCCTTAAATGCCTAATGTTGTCAATGAAAATTATGTCCGGGTGGTAAATTCTGTAATCCATTGGGTAGGTAAAAGTCTTCTCCAACTAAAGAAAATTACAATACAAACAAAAGTATACTCGGAATTTAAAAATCACATCAAATGTCACATGATTGGAACAAGAGCATTTGTTTTTTAAATGTACCGATTTCTGAAGGATATTATACGTCGTCAGCAGCTCATCAGGACTTGGTTTATCCGAATCAGGTGACGAACTTTGACTGCTACTACCATTTCCACTCTGCTGTTTTGTTTTCAATCGATGTTCAGCCTCTGATTCCCTCTCTTTCCCCTTGGGTGTTGCAGCAGCAAATTTAGTTGGATCATTGATGATAACTCTGGATACTTTCTCTTCCCTTTGTAAAAGTAGAGCATTTCTGCTTTTGTCATGGCCGCTGTTGGATTGTCCCACTCCAACTCCACCCTCCCTCAATACCTGGTTTAAGGCTGGAGGTGGCGATGAAGTTGAAGATTGATTGGTACTACTTGTCAATTGTTTATCGTTACTATTATTACATGTGATGTAGGACGAAGCAAACACATTTGATCGGCTGCATCGAAATTGCCTAATTAAAATTCTACTTGCAAAGAAGCCATTATTTGTGGAGTAGAGTAGGGATGTCGATGACCAGAGTACGGATATTCCAGAACTTAAAAGAAACAAGAACATAGCCATACCAACAATTAAGCTCAGCCCGAATATACCTACTTCAAAAAATTCACCCGCTAATGAAGGTTTAATCTGTGTGGTCTGTGGTAGGATAATTTTTTTATGACTTACCGAACCGCATCCGCACAAGGACGAATAGGAAACATTTTGAAATGTTAATATATTTGTTCACCTTCCACCCTCTTCTCTTCAACACTTGACAACTCTCTACCTAATTAGCAAATTTATGTGATCAATTCTTAGTTGTTCACCTCACCTCACACACCGGAAAATGACGAGGACGAAGTTTTTAGGTAGTCCTCATTTTATTTCGTAGCAACCAGTTAAACACAGTAACATATACTGCATAACATACACTACATAAACCAGCTTAGCTTCCTCCAATTGTATGTATTATGCTAATGCAGTAACTGCTATGCAAGTTTTAAACCCTTGCAACAATTTGCAATTAAATTAGCAAAACCTGTGCAAAAGCAAGTACATCTAAATGCATTCGGATTCTTTTCTGCGTACTATTTATTTGCTCGTGTGATGATAAACACAGCAGAGCGCAGAAGAAGAAAAAAAACCTAGTGTTCTTTTCACTTACCGCCATTGCAGTATTGAAACTCATCTTGCCCCAAAATAAACTCATGGGTTTTGTCTTTGTTCACCATCGTTACATTTAGAGATTTTACTTTGTTCATATTTTATCAAATTGCATTGTTGGCTTAGCTTTGCTTTGGCTTCTCTGAAAGTCTGAAGTTGCCAGAGGTGTGTAGTGACAAGGAGTAATCCGGTGGTGATTGATTGTCTGGTAGACAAAATATCTACCTACCTACCTAAGTTTGTAGTAGGTACATGTTTTTGCCTTTTCAGAATGAAATAATAGAAGCAACAATAACTGCATAAAATTGTAAACCAACTGACACGGCTCCAGGAAGACGGAAACTTAACACATGTCCAGATGACGCCGACGAAAAGAAACTTGTATATAGCTTGTAGCGGGGATCTTGGACCAAAGACTGCTAAAGGCAGAAAATTCCAATAATGTTACCATTGTTCAGGTAGGTTACATGGTATACTTGTATGTAAATGTCAAAGTGGAGCTTTCATTTGGACTTTTTCTTGATTACCAACAACTAGTGTGTAGGGATGACCAGATTAGTTTTTTCAGTTCCAATTACATACTACATGCTTCATCAAATTTTATCGGAGGCTCGAGGAGGATGCGCAAATCGCTTGATTTGAAAATCGTACAATAAGTACATTATTCTACAAGTACATTAGCAACTCTCATCTAATTAAAGATTGGACCCAACTCAAAGAAACGTGGTTTTTTGGCCGAAAATCCGGGTAATGTTGATATTGCATTTTACCCGGATAGAGTTGGCATTGGAGTAAAAATGCTGACATGCACTGGAAATTAATACGAGTACGATTCGGTTGATTTTTTTTTGGTTTCAAAACGAATAGGTATATACTACATAGAAATGACATCAAGTACTAGTATTATAGTAGAGCAGCAGAGATACTAATCGGCGAAGGGCAGGAGAAAAAGAGCAAAAGATCTATAGTTCGAAACCAAACCTAATGCTATAATTGACTAAAAATGCTCTTTTTTTAGATAATTACTTACTAGTAACTAGGTATTTAGCTTAGATCAGGTATTTTTGTACTGAAAAACAAAAACCACTAACGGCAATACACCATATATTATATTGATTAGTAATGAAAACCTATTGTATTGAAAAGTAATGAGATTGGAACTATTTGAAGTTGAGACATGAGCAAGGAAAGCGGCGAGAGATATGTGAGTAGCAATATAAACTACTGAAAACTATTTTCGTAACCAAAATCACTGCCTCCCGATTAGTCACGAACGACTAACAGTACCAAATAGGGGGTTTAAGAGGAATGGGAAATGAACCTGGTACAACTATTCATAGGGAACAGGCTGAGTCGATAACGATTGAGGATGTAAATAGCATTATTACTAACAGAGAGGTGGCAACGAAAATCAGCGGAGGAAGTCGCTTTAAAAATAACAACGGAATGTACGGAAATTATAGAAGTTGGAGTAGTAGGGAAATGGATAAGGACTGCAGATATGATCGTAGTGGTTGGTGGAAGGGTTATATGCAGACAAGGACATACGAGATCGTGTGGATCGGTCGGGATTACAGAAATAAAATCATAATTTAATACCTTACGGCTATGATTTAATGGCTCGATGAGTTAGTGAGAGAGGTTCAATAAGAAACGCTATTTATAAAGTTTTTAAAATGATATAAATAATAAAAAATTACAGTAATGCTTTAAAAATCAGTACAAAATATTACGATACCAATTCCATTCTATCAAATATAATTTATAATATAAAAACAGGTTTTGTACTACAGGCTACGGGAATTTCTACACGAGGCCTCCAAACCTCCAATCCAAATAGTCATCAAGTCATAAAAGATATAGCCTCCTCCTCGCAATCAAGATCAGTCCACCTCTTCCAATACAGTGGAAAACTGGGAGCCTACACTAGAAAATAATTACGCCTAGTAAGGATTTGATTTCAAAACAGCAATTCCAAACAAACCAATTATGTGCCAAGAACCACATCAAGAATCCCAGAAGAATAGCTCCCACACAGGACTTGCATAGGAAATTTACACTGGGGTCTGCCTGGATTCTACTAAAGTTATTCCAGTTCAGTCTAAAAGCAGCAGCAGAATTTAAAATAACCAAATTTCTTTGACCAAAGATAAAACTATTTTTCTACAAAAGTTGATTTTTGAAAGACAGCATTTCAAAAGTATTTTTCAGGATTTCTCAATAATTACCATATTTACAATTTTAGCTCATTTACAGATAAGGGTGAAAAATATGTATAAAATACAGATAATATATATTTGCTTGTCTGTCTGATCTGTAAATTTTCTATTATTGCTATCCTTTCATGCGCTCGGGTGCTAGATAAGCTAACTATATGCAGTTGCATTTTTAAAGTACTTCAACATTGCAATTTTGTTATTCAAATTTCAAAAAAATTATCCCGATCAAATTTTTAAATATATTTTTTGAGTAAAAAAAAGTTGTCATTTAGGTTCAAAAAGTATTCAATTCAAACTCAAAGTACCTATGTATTTTGTGTCGTGCTTTCAGAAAATGGTAGTAGATAATTACTTTCTTAAAAACGTATCTTAATTATAAAATTGAAACTAAGTTTTGATGGAATTTGATCCAGTCACCAGTTAAGTTTTCGTGTTTACTTCGCATGGACAGACAAAAACAGGAACTTTACTTTGCTAAAGCCAATTTCAATTTTTAATACTAAATTCTAATACAACACAAACATTGTTACAATTGATAATACTAAATACACAAACACGGCATAATTGAAAGTATGACGACCATTGAAGGATATGTTGAATGTGTGATTCTACAACTTGCTAAACCTCAATCAAATGAGTTGATGTGTGCATGTGTATGTGTATGTGGACATGTCATGTAATATTGTAATGTATGCATGTATTTACGTACCAAGGGCTATGCTGTGTGTGCTTAATCCCAGCTAGTGTGTTTGTTGTTGCTCTATTTATAACGAAATTTTTACTACAAGTTAAAATAAATACTTGAACGAATATAACTTGTTTGAACGATTTAATTTACAATATTTAATAGTACTTTATACCCTCCCTCTGTTCTGTTTCGAACTCTGGCAGGTAACAAAATTAAATGTCAACGTGTTTTTAAATCTAAATTTTTATCTAATTTAAGTAATAAAATACTGTATCAATATCAATATCAATATTATATCTCTTTCAGAAGTTGAATTCAGAATTTGATAGACATGGACACAGCCACGGATAATTCCAGCGAATGGGGAACAGAAGCAAGTGAATATTCTCTTAGTGACCTCAACAGCAGTTCAGAAGAACCGGAAGTGGAAACACCTTCAAGCTTGTTCCAAATCATTGGCGACGCCATGAGACAATACGTTATTTATCTGGCTGCAAATTCCCCAACTTTCCAAGTTCGACATGAGCTTCAACTACTATATGACGAGTTAACTAGTGACGTGATGGAATTAGAACAAGCCCATAACGAATGGCAACGTCGAGCTCAACAGGCTCTTCGAACATTTCATGCTTATGCAGATGAGTACGAAGAAGCTGTTAATGTTTACCAGGAGTTTTCTTCACAAGTGGTGGCACAATCTAACTCTAATAACACTGAAGATCCAGTGGCAACCGAGATGACATCATGCGCTGCTTGTGCTTCGAAGCAAACAGGGAATCGACCCTCGTTGGAAGAAGCCCGCCAGATTCTACAGGAATCAAGACTCAGGGTACAAGAATATCGACTAACGGCTAGGCAAGTCTTTGACGAGTTAGATCAAGCACGGGAATCGTATTACCATCAGCGGATGATGCTAGCGCTCATGGATGACGACAACGACAGTCAAGTTCAACTTGTTATATTTGTACCCGTAGACATTACGTTGGTAGTGAACACGATTTTCTGGGTTACCTTAATATTTTAACTTCTCATCTTGACATGCAGATTGCAGATTCTAGATACATATTGTTGTATTACTACCCACGATGGCCACGATCGTATTGTGTGTAGTAATACTGTGGAAACATAAACTAGTTTTTAAATGTATTGACAAATTTGCGAATAATAAATTAATCATTTGCTGTGATGATAAAAATTGACTTGGAAAATGAGTTTTGGATTTTTCATTCAATCGGCTTATATTTTAGATATTTTATGTAATAACAAAACAACAAAGTTTTGCTCTCAAAAATGGGCAGTCCTGGTCCATCCGCTTCGTCCGCCGCAAAGCGCCCCTCTAACATGAAAGGAGCTGACGGTTCTTTCAAGCGGCGAGAATGGAAATACTTGGAGGGTGTTGTTCCACAATACCTTCGTTATCTTTGTTTTTCATGGCAATTTGCCAAGTATGCTTTCATTTTCTACCTATGCATCTGTCAGAACATGGTGCTCATGGAGCGACGACGTATCCCTCGTGTCCTTCATGGTAAAGTACCTCCAGAGTCGTTTCATCAAGCAAGAGCCTACCACAAGGAATTAAATACGCTTGAAATGGTATCCTGTTTTTATTGGATCCTGATTGAAACTTGGATTGTGATCTTTGCTGGTTTTACCAGACTGTGGTTCTGTTCCGGTCCAATCATGGATTTTTTGGGGTTCTGGCCCATGGAATGGGATCAAGAAACTGGCGAGTCCATTGTTTTCGTGGTTCTGGCAGTCCTTCATGTGAATTTTGCCAACCTCCCTGTAAACCTATATCGTATATTTGTCATCGAAGATAAATACGGTTTTAATAAAATGACAGTAAGGTCATACTTTTGGGATTGGGGTAAGAGGCTTTTGTTGGAGATGGTTTCAGGCACTGTCATTGGCTTGTCGATACTTTGGATTGTACGACAATCCGGAAAATGGTTTTTTCTCTGGCTATGGCTCTTTTCGTTTGCATGGCTGATGTTAACTTTGGCCATATATCCTAACGTCATTGCTCCGATATTTGACGACTACGCGCCACTTCGCGAGGGAAGATTAAAGAATCGTCTAAACAAATTGGCAAATTTTCTCGGATTTCCTCTAGGAGAAATATTGGTGCTACATCAGAGCTGGAGGTCCGAGCACAGAAACGCTTATTTTTATGGATTATTGGGAGCCAAAAGGATTGTTATTTATGATACAATTCTCGCCGGATACCCAGAGGTGCTTTAAAAGTGATTGAAATTAAAAACATTAGAATCAAGCGACTAAACAAATAATATATTATAATTTTTTTTTTACTTTTCTACATTTGGCAACAATTAGGCTGACAGAGACGATGCTCAAAGACGTGGCAGGATTCACATGACCATTCCCACTGCATCGCATGAGCGTGGATCATTTACTGCTGTACCATCCATGATCCTGAAAAAGGCACACTTAAGTGAATTTGAAATTACTGGAGGTCCTTTACCTGCAGCCAGTTTAGGTTCTCGTTCAGGAGCTGCACCAATACCTGCTAACATCGTGGCCAGACGTTCAATGTACGATACTGGCTTCACAGAGTATGAAATTGAAGCTATAGTTGCAAGAATGATGGGTCACTGGCTACTAGGTCATTCCGTAAAAGAGCTAGTACTTCCCCTGGTGGGCATGTTTCTCTTCTATTTTATGTTTTCCGTATTTTACGAGCATTCCAGCTTATTCAAGGCCTTTGAGTTACCACAGGAAATGGACACACCAATTTTATTGGGACTAAGACTGCTGTACTCGGATGTATTGGATTTTTACACAATCGTATGCATTTAAAAAAATATATTTAGAATTATAACTTACTGTTAACTTTGAACCAAACCACGGATTGCCAATTTGTTTGCTTGGATTTATGTATTATTCAGACTGTGGTGTGCATCATGAGACATTACGAGCGACAAGGGCATTATGAAGCTGATGCTTTTGCTACTAAGCTGGGCTACGGAGAGGATCTTATTAATGCGCTTATTGAAGCGAACAAAGAAAATTTGGACTATCCATTTTACGACGAGTGGTACTGGAATTTTCATTTCAATGAACCCTCGCTTCTACAAGCACTATCTGCAATTGAACAGGAAATGGAGAGGATAGAATGGAAAGTGGATTGATGAAGAAAGTAGTATGTATATTTTTATACACGGATTTTGATCTTAAGCGTATTGTGTTTTTTAAGACGAGTAATCGAATAGCTAAATAATGTAATACTATATAGATAATCTTGAAGGTAAAATGATAAAATAATGTTCATTTTCATTTGATTTGTCGTTTGTATCCGGTTACTAGTTTTTCTTCATTTGTGTACTAGTGTTGGCATTAATTTCTTTGTCACTGCAAGACATCAATAAGCTATACTGAAATTATTATTTCTACTAATCACTTTTAACTTGGGATCCATTACAGAATCAGTATGGTGGGTAAAGAAGTACGCAGGCAATGGTACACTGTCGTACAGCCTGCAGTGGTGGAAAAGCGTTACTTACTAAATGCTTTCCGAGGTAATTTGGCATTTACTCATGGCAATTTGCAAAAGTTCCGAGAATCCTAGGCTTGTTGAATTGAGCAGCTGGAGGAAATATTTAACACTTGAATAATTTTGACTCTATGTTTTATTCGCGTGTGTGTTCCTTAATAACCAGGAAGAATAAATATCATAGTTCCAAAAAAGCTTGCAATACATTTTATAGGTTTCTATTTATTTTAAATTAATGAGAATCGTGTGCTTATCAACATTTCACTTTACATATTTTATTGTAAATTAATTATAAGTTTCTGCACTTCTGCTTTGTTGGATAGGTATTTGTTTATTTTGCATGTTTTCATAGTCACCATTATCTGTTTTCTGTTCTTGGAATATTTCGGATGAAATTTCACCATCTTTTCTTCAATATACTTATTTTACAATATGAGAGCACTGACATCATCAGCGCAACTTTTACTTCACGTTAATTGCATTTAAGCATTTAATTTAAGATTAAGAATTTACTTGATTTAGTAAAATATTAAATTTGAAATATGGATTCTCAGGGTACCATAACCTCCGCAATTTATTGACTTTTCTCTGTTTCCTTTGTGGAAGATGGGGAAACATATTTTGTGGGGCAAGTAAGTTTCAGTGGTTCCATATCCACCAAGTAGCCATTTCAATATATTTTATTGCGCTACCTATAATCTATCGTTATTTTTCCAGCAAAGCCCTCTCAGTCATGTTTATCCGATACCATTTCCTTGGGTTCTCTATTTGGCATGTAAAATAAAGAGAAAAAATTCTTTAATTAAATTGTTTTGTTTAGCGTGGCAACATACTTCCTGGAAACAGCTGCATCATTAACCAAGAAGAGGTGGCCAATTATTCCCCTGACACTGTATCGGACAAAGGTTCTTCAATAACGTTCTGAATAATTTCGTAAACAGTCATCAAGGTCAGGTACATGGCAGCAGTCAAAAATTAAACAACTGATGACTTAGAAAGTACACATTTTTCAATTATGTTTTGCCATTTGTCTCCTGAATATTTACAAAATCCACGAAAAACAAGTTGTACACAAAACGTTAGCATTTGCTCTTAATTTAAATCAAAACAATTTAAACGTTTCAAAACATGTTTCAGTTGTTTTGATTTTAAATTTAGAGTCAATACTCTGCAGTAGAACAAAAAAAAACATGATAACGAAGAACTTATTACATATTCTCATCGAATTTGGGTATGTGTGTTATACACATGTAGTACATACATAGTTTAAACATAATAAAAGCTATCTGCAATGTCCTCTAATAAAAACCAACGTTTTCCACCTTTACTGAATGTTAACACACTAAAATGTACAAGAAATAAATAAGATGTCAAACAAACAGTATCAATCCAGATTGCCGGAGGATTTTTTAACAATGGTTCGTCAACTGCCTTACTGCTTTCATCATTTCACACCGTTGGCCTAATACAAAATTTCTCAAAAACACCCAAATCTTTAATATACTGCAGGTCCCTCTTCATTACCACATGCATTGGTTCCAAATCAATTGCGTAGCTGGAGTTGAGTTCCATCAGCTTACGACTTTCAAAGAAATGTTCAGAATCTTTGAGATACGATAGTTGTGTATCTCTGAAGGATGAACTTTGAACAGTTTCCTCTACATTGGACATCTCTTGTTCATACGTTTTCTTAAATGGGGCAAGGGGAGAATCATCCCCTTCCAGCTTCAATTTCTCCACAAACACAGAGAAAGGTACTGGTTCGACCGTAATACCAAATTCTTTAGCTACTTCGATTAAAGTTTGATCCATGCCGTAACCCTTCATTCCAATGTTATATACGTCTGGCTTTGCTCTTGGGTGGAAGAACGCATCCAGAGATAATTTGGCACAGTGATCGACAGGGATCAACACTAGTGGGGCTACCATATCTGGCATGCATCCCAATTTCATGTAAGC
>JAHZNC010000365.1:0-15653 GCA_027744095.1 Zhuqinia jingwanae
AGTTTTTTTTAAACTTTTTTTGTGCTCTGCTGTGTTCTGTGTTGAGTTCAAAAAAAAGTTATTTGTGGCAGTGGTTGGCATTTATTTGTTGGTTAGCTCATTCTCTTTTTTCCCTTTTTCTCGCTCCTTACGACACTGCTAAGTGCTGAAATATTATGAGAAGAAAGGAAGAAAAATGCGCTACTTTAAACAAATATAAGCTCAAACAGCATGAAAGTCAAAAAAGTATAGTTTATATTACATTTAGATGTTTATAAGAGAAAAGGGTGGAAATGGCAAGAAATACAGAATTAATATTTAGTTGCTACTCTAAGAACTTCATTGATTTTCTTCTCAGGACTTCAACTCATTTTTTTGGGGGGACTTTGGCTCCCATTTGTATTCTTATGTTTCCATACCTTGACTCCAGATCTGTGTAAACACACACACACACTACCAACAATAAATACCATCGCTAGATAGTGGGAGAAAAATCCCTTTTGTAGAAGTAGATGTTACTTCGTGTCTTTACACACACGGCATTTGATATACACCTCAACACTGTTTCACTTTCTGTTTTATTTCTGCTTCTTTCCCCATCCATGCAACAACTATAGTACCGTCTTTTTATGTGCAAGAATGTAGTAGCTGTTTTGTCCACTTACCTTAAAGGACTGCTTTGATTCTCATTCTCACGCAGAAGGTGACATGCCTACATATTTATTTAAACAACTATAGTACCCTCTTTTTATGTGCAAGAATGTAGTAGCTGTTTTGTCCACTTACCTTAAAGGACTGCTTTGATTCTCATTCTCACGCAGAAGGTGACATGCCTACATATTTATTTCCATGTTCACACCTTGTGCGTTGCCTATGTAGGCTGCGAGAAGCATGGAAAGAAAACAGTGTGCAAAAAAGGTGACCGAGCTGCGTAGCAGGTGTTCGTGCGTGCAATTTCTCATTTATTTGTCGATGTTTATCTGCAACACTCGACACAAGGAGAGAAGACCAAGCATGTTTGCAAGCAGTTGTTGTGCTCTTCTTTTTTTTGAAATGCTCTTCAGAAAGGGCACTCTTAGCCAACAACTTTGATGACGTGTTCTTATTTTCATATTTTTTTTACACAAAAAAAATATGTGAAAATCCCCCGCAAAAAGACACAAATGGACATGGTGAGTTAATATAAAGATTTTTTGTCAAGCTATATATTTATGTGTGTATTATTTTTATACGATATTAACCTACACAAAAAAATGATCAAGTATACCAACCAAACAATATTTTTTACATGAAGCAATTATTCAAGTATCTCATGAATACAAATTTTGTCTTGTCAAAGACACCATTTCGCTGCTTTTTTTCAATTATTTCCGCTTGGAAGAAAAGACGACGCAACGATACTGTGTATACTCTGCAAAAACAAACTTACAAGTTTTCTGTCTGGCGGCATGACGGCACCGGTTTTTACCATTATTATTACCAGTTTGATATGTAAATTGATCGCCATTGTGAACTTTCTTGTTTGTACGTGTTAAATATTCTTTTCCATTTTTTTTTCTTCTTCTTCGTGTTTTTCTCCCACTTTCTTCCCTTGAATTGCAATTCTAACTGTGGCAATAGTAATACAACGGAAAACTGGAGAAAAAAATCCTTTTTTACGGTATGCATGAGTTGTAGTACAGGCATGTACTTTGCTTCCTGCGTATCTGTGCTAAGCTTTCCATATGATATTTCAACATTGACGTTCTTAGAACTTAGGATAATACACCAAATACAATATAACCTAATGCGCTTTGTATCCATTCAAAAAATGAGAGAGCAAAAGAATTTTTGCATACTTTCATTTAAATACCCCATCCATTCATATATTTTTTTTGGATACTCAGAAGAAGAAAAAATGAAAAAATATATACCTATAAAGGAGAGGGGTAGATGATCACATACCAAACACATATATTTTGTATCAGTTTCCAGCAAAATTCCACATATATTTTTTGGATACTATTACGAATACTGCCACCACCCCCACCACTGCATTTCACGCGGCTTGCATTTGAAATTCATATTTTCGTCTACATTACATTTTCATTGCACCAGAGTCACTCAGACGTCTTACCAACTTTATTTCATTTCTTGAGAAGAATGAAGACTGAGAAGAAAATTCTGGAAACCTTTTTTTCTCAAAATATAAATATACATCATACACAGTACACACATAAATACATATTATGTGTGGCAACAGTAGTAGCAGGAGACGATGTCCATGTCTATTTTATTTTTTTACTGTGTATGTGGTGCTGCACACACACACACACACAAAAAGAGAATGACGCAGGCTTGTGGGCTCCTTGAGTTTGTTTTACGTATTATCTAAAAGACTATTTCATTCATACAGTCTCTTATTGTACTTGATATTATTGTAAAAAGTGAAGACAGCCATGCATATGAAAGTGTATACAGTGCAAAGTAAACTTGTATGTAGCAAATACTAGCAAACCATTCCCGGAATGAAGCTTCAATCTCAATCCTGGCGCACAAGTTTCAAAAATACTAAACTTTCTAAAAAGAAATCTTGTACATACTTACACTCTTGGAAAAAGGAGAACTACGTGAAAGTAAAAATAAGAGTGTATCATAAAAACGCAGATTTTATATCAGTGTACCGAGTGGAAAATGTATAAATTACTACCTCAAGAGAGAAAAATAGTCTCATTTAGGGTAGGAGCAGTATCAAAAGCACAAGAAAATATATAAATATGAGAGAAAATAGTATGGATTTTCTATACGATTTTTGACTGAATGTATAGGAGAACGAGGCATGTATTCTTAAGTAACCATAAAATTGAGACCCAGTCAGTCATTTAGATGAGATGCTTACTTTTTTTTGGTTGGAGTGCCAGCACACATATAAATTGTGTGTAATCAACCATATTTTTTTTGGTTTAGCATGCATCAGAGTCATTTTTTGAGAATGATAGTGTTAATGTTTGTGCGGCAAAAATGAATGCACTTTAAATTCTACTTTAGTTTGAGTTCTCCCAAAAAATAAATTAAGAAATTAAGAAAATTGTTCCAAAAAATAAATTTGTTTTTAAAGAGCAAAAATTTCTGCCCCTGTTGCTAATGATAATAATCCAAGATGATGAAATGTAGCGTTGACTATCAAGCATAGGTATATACATGACAAACTTAAGATAAATACCGAAAAAATACATATGCAAAGAAATTCAAAAGGATGGGAACGTAATTCACTCTGTAACGTCATTCACTTCTCTGTGTGTCAATCTAGCACACTCCACAGCAAATGACAAGCGTCTCAGTGTTCCTCTTGTTGACGTAGTAGAGAGAGAAAGAGAGACAGAAATTGGGCTGCCGAGGGAAAATGAAATGAGTTTCCTTCTAATAACATAGAAATTGGATTCATTCCACTTAAAGCAGTTGAATTTTTATGCCACTGGGAACAAAATGTTGTGAATGTTGTTCTGAGAGCGTGCGTATGTCTCTTTCTCTCTATCTTTTTTTTCTTTCTCTCTCTCTCTCTCTCTCTTTGCTATTCACTCCCTAATTTATATTTCCATCATGTTTGTCTTCTGTATATATACAGATGATAATAGAGGAGCATATACATACGTACGTAAATGCAGGTACTCTACAACGACAAAGACGACTTGAACGACAGTCTTGTTTCTTTTCCTTGCAGCAGCAGTAGCAGAGTAGCAGCAGCACTCACTCAAGTCGCCTTTTTCCAAATCGTGGATACTTACTGCTTTCATCATCATGATCATGTTGGAGTTCGGCAATAAATGTGTATTTTCCTGAAATGTTTGCTCGCGCAACTACATACATATTTACAAGCTGGGCTTTTTGTGCATACCTTCACTTGCACGGCGACAGAGCAACTTTTTCTTGGCAACATTTCAAAACTCGTCTTCTTCTTCCTCTTCTACATCGTCGGCGTCGTCGTCGTCGTCATCATCTTCATTCTTGGTTCCATAACCAGGGAGGTTTATTTAACGTGAAAACAAAATATACTTTTTCTTATGCCTTCTGCTTCCTCCTTTCTATTCCCTACGACGAGCAGCCAAAGCCAACATGTCCCGTTTTTATTTCCTATACATTTTTTAGCCCAAATTGAGAGAGAGAGAGAGAAAATAAAGTGAGTTTCTAGATTTGCCATACAAATACCAAAAAAAACACACCAACTCAAAATTGAACATACAACAAAATGTCTGCGTACTTTTCTCCTGCATTTACTTTACATTTCAATGTACCTTCTGGCTATGCCTCATATAGTGGCGCAACGGATGAAATATGTTGAAATATATGCTACTACTATAGTGAGTAGATGATCTTTCCAAAAAAAATGACTGCATTTACTTTACATTTCAATGTACCTTCTGGCTATGCCTCATATAGTGGCGCAACGGATGAAATATGTTGAAATATATGCTACTACTATAGTGAGTAGATGATCTTTCCAAAAAAATGAGTAGAAACATGAACATGAGTGGTATACCTACTTATGTTCATAATATTTACAAATGTAGGTACAAACACGGTTATTATGACGATTGAATAAACAGCACAAAATTCTTTTCCTTGTGCCAAAGTGTGCAGGTTTTTCAGAGTGGTATACAAATTCCCCATTGCAAACCACCTGAAGGCAAGATCTTTTTGCATGCTATGTTGGTTGGTAGGTAGGTAAAAACTTGTAGTATACTAACTATATTTTGGAAAACAGGATATTACATGGCACTAGACAAAAAACGAAACTAAATTTTAAAAAATAGTTTTCTCATCATTTCCTTGTGTTTAAAATAGATATCAACGAATGGGGAAAAATTCAATTAAATTGTGCAGATGTCTATGAAATATCGAGCACGTGTGAATGCACATTTAAAAATAATAAAAGCACTGATTTTACTTGCGTAGTAAATATGTAAATGAAACTGGAATTATACATGTACCTACTTGTAAGATGAGTAAAAGTTGGAAACTAATTGTAAGAGTGCTCAAGTTATTGCAATAGCATAGTCTAAATATAGGCACATTGCATTGGTAAAATATACCTAAGTATTTTGTACACGTTCTTTGGACATGTCTTGAAAATTCCAAGAAAATACGCTGACTGTTCTTGTTCACGCAATATATGTATATATGCCTTTTCGAAAATTCCCACTAATTATTCAATTAATTTTATTACAACAGGTTAATTTTAACCGCTTGCATTCCTGTTATTATTCTTGGTATATAAATATCATACTATTACCATAAAAAATACTCTGACCAATTTTCTTATTGAAGCTATGATGTAACTCTCTTAACAAGAAAATGTCACATAAATGCTGCAAATTGTCCGTCTTATTAAATGAATATGAAATATTTTTTACTCTCTCTCTCCCTCTATCTCCCCGTTTTCTACAATACAAATTGAGAGGTTGACATTTTTCCCCACTTTAGATTTCATTTATCCTCAAAAGTACAATAATATATGTCCTTTATATTAAATCATGTTATAACCTGAATTGTATAACCGGGTAGTATGAGAAATAGAGCAGATGTTGACCTTAAAATGATTCCACGCGCCTTGTCATGCGTATGTTATTCATTAAATGAGATTGTTTTGTCAAGGAACCAAAAATAATAATATACCTCCAAAGAAACAAAAAGAAGGAATGCCGGCTTAAAGTGTACAGCGTTGCAGGGGTAGTACCATCAACGTTAAATATTATTATTATTATTATATGCTTTGCAACAGCAGAGAAGGGGTTTTGTATAATATATACACAAAAACTTATGCAAATCATAACAAATAATATAGTCTTTGACTTTCTCTCACAGCGAATTTAAAAAAAAATCCTAGCCACTTGCTACTTATTTTATTAAGAAAACGTGTTGCTTCTGGAACAGCAGCAGCACCCTAACAATCTCCTCTAATTTTTATAATAATAATAATAATGAACCAACAATCTACTACTAATAGGTATGCTGAGAGAAAACTTTCATTTATTTTTGCGTGTTCAATTTTCTAGGTAGGTAGGATAACGACAAGCAACGGTAGAAAAAAAAGAATGTTGATGCTGCTTTCTCCTGTTGTTGGAAGTCTGTAAAAGGGAAAATATGGAAAGGGGAACGCGCTGTCTTCATTAAAAATAGGACTCTAGTCAAATTTTGCCATTTGGTTTGTAATGAGTTTCTTAAGTGGATTAAATGTACTAGACTTGACACCACTGTTGTGTTGCGTTGCCCACACACAACATGCATACACTTTATACAAGGGTATATTATCTATGTATATGGCTAACGTTTAATATGGTTACCCGTTGTCCATATACATAAATTATATACACCCACATGTATACGCTTATATGATAAGTAAAACAAAATGGAGATGCTAAAATATTGGCGCAGTCTGCCACCAGATTACAGGATTTTCTCAGTCTAGTTTTTAATAATATTTTCTTGGGATGCTCCTTAGCTACTACTACTATTAATATCACTGTATACATACCTAATAATATGCCTACATTGTTCAGAGTTAAGATACTCTTTACCCAACAACCAAGAGTCTATGGTGCGAAATTTATTCGGGAAAAGTCACTTCCCCAATTTTAAAACTATTTCATAGTAATCGCCTATAAACATTTTTTTTATAGAAATTAACTTGCCACTTTCACTTGCATATAAAAAAAGATGTATCAGTGTTCTATTTAAAGACGCCGTACCACAAAGTGTGTTTAGGTATAAGGTTTTATTTTGCAACTTTGCCAGGGTTTAAAAAAGAAGATTTTCTCAGGGAATTTCACATAAATATATACTTCAAGACACGGTTAAAGTATGGTAAGAATTTCAAATGTATGCATTTGTCCCACAAAAAATATTCATACAAGTAGAGTCAAGTTAAAAAGTCAATTGCTTAGAGAGTTGAATAGGTATCCTTTACATACATACATACCTGCTGCTGCTGGAGGTGATGATGATGGAAGGAACATTGTTTTTATCAGAAAATTTGTTGAAAAGCATGGAGGCCATAGAAAGCGTATAAATACCTGTCACCAGGATTGGATGATAAAAGAAACCTTTTTTTTCGTCTTCAGTACCATCACGTGAAAGATGCATATATGTACACAGGCATACCTGTACATTGGTTGTTGTCTTCAGGGGCACACGCACGCAGTCACATTTGATCTCAAACTATATTGTCGTACCAAACTAGAAAAATGCCTCTTCTTCCTGTAAGTCATGCAGTTCACCACCAACTTGTACATTCTACACGCCACCGTTTACTCTTTTGCTAGCAACGCTTCAAGCTATTGGTTGAAAGAATATATACAAGGAAATGCATTTTAGAATGTCGTTTCCTCCATCATCGTCATCATCATCATCCCAACTTCTCATAGAGAACAGTTTTCCACTATCCTTTATTAGGCAGGTATATATTATATCACCTCTCCCGAAATATATAAACTTGAACACCATGCATACATTTTCGGAGAGGTGAACAACCGCCGCCGCAGGAACACTTACTATCCCAAAACACTATGAAAAAATAAAAGTAACTTTAAAATCACGCTCTCTCAATAAAGATCTGTCTCTGAACTGCTTTTCATATTTTAGTCTGCAAAATAAACTTTCTCTGAAAGCTGAACGTCACATGTAAAGGAAATTTAAAGCTTACTACTCTTTTTTGATCAATATGACACCACTCTTTTTCTTTGACACTCTTAAATTTAGTTATGTCTCCAATACTTATGACTTGAAAAAAATAAAGAGATCTCTTTCTTTTAAAACAAATTAATTTCAGTTCATTTGACTGACTTAATGTGTCTCATAAACTGCACATTATTTATTCATATAATATGAGGGGTATTAAATTACTCTCAATCTGTAACATGACTAATGACTATAGTGTGTTTTTAATTCTTATCAAAATGAGACGGGATTTTTGCAATTATAATTTATTTATAGAACAAAAAAACAATCCTTTCAAAAAGAAAAGCATACACAAACATACTTAATTAGGTAATGATAATACTCTTCCCACTCACGATAACTTGCGAAATACATCATACAGCACAATAAAAGTCTCACAATACATCATTTAGGATTTATTTTCCTTTTGGGATCGATGTTTACATTACACAAACACACCATAGCCAACTGTATATTATACAGTTGGCTATGAACACACACACACACACACACACACCCTCACAGACAACTTGTTGTATGGATACATCTTATACAAACATTGAACTACTAAGTAAAGTACTACAATACATACAGCAATGGCACACGTTTTTGTTGGTGTATGTACACGTGCATTTATTTATTATTACTAGTTCCACGCAACAGCAGAAGGTTATTTTTATAATTAACCAAACCAACCGACAAGAGCTAATGATGACCTTAATGAATACGATCAAGTGAGAAGAATACAAAATGTAGCATTGACATAACATATTATGAAATGCACACTAGCTCTATTTCTCTCTCTCTTTCTCTCTTGAGAAAAATGTAATACTAATTAGTATGTGTACTTGTATACATATACATAATATACAGATTACTGGGGTAATGTGATAGATTAATAACAATATCAAGAATGTTGGCTCACTATTATTTTTTTACTTCATGTTGTAACTCGTCTTATACCCCGGTCAATGTTTACATTTGTATTTGTATTCATATTAATCCGTTCCAAGAATGGGTCACTTGAGCATTTCTAAAGCAGCAAATGATATATGATACATGCGGGTAACAAAAGTAATGTAGCTTATGAACGTGCCTATTTGAAGAAAAAAATGCACACACACAAATGCTTTGCAACTTACATGTATGTATGAATATATATTTATAGGAACTCATCGTTCATCGAGCTTGTTTTTGCTACTAGGATTTTTTCCCTTTTCTGTTTGTTCTTCTATTCGACTGCTTTCACTACTACACCCCGTTTTATTTTGTTTTGGGTACGTACATGACTATATTAAGGCTGCTTCTGCTGTATGTCACACAATATGGGGGTCAAGCGAAATAAAAAATGATCTCCTTTTTTAATATAAAGCAGGTCTTATACACATTTTCCCCATAGTTTTTATGGAGTATAATATAGAGCAATAATAAATGTATGTATTATTATGGATATTCCAGTCCACCAAAAGATGGTGATTATGATGCACGGATGACTGAACAGCTTCATCGTTTTCATGATGATGAGCAAATAAGCTTTTAGCAGCAGCAGCAGCAGTAGTAGCGCAAGTGCTGCTACCATTCCCGTATTTTTTTTTAACTTGAAAGGTTTATTTAGTTTTATAGGTATTATGTAAGTAGGCAAAATAATGCAATGCATGTATGGCAACATGAATCATTCTTTTCATATTATATTCTCTGCTGCTGTTTTTCTTCTGTTGACCTCTCCTTTCTCCTTTTAATTATCCCGAACAAACCCTCCGGCATCCAATTTTGCAGCAGCATTCCATTATATGCTACATCCATCTACTGAAGCTGCAAACTATTTTTTTTCTTCATATATACATGTATCGAAAGAAGGGGAAATCATTATTCGGCGACTCCACTATACTCACTCTCTCGGATTTTGTTTACAAGGCACCGTCGCCAGCAAAATGAAAGGATGTACGTATCAACTACACTTATATTTTATGACCTCTGCGAACCAAAAGTGCCATATTATCATCAACTTGTATTCTTATTGTATTTACAAGCATGACGATAATGTGATGGAAAGTTTGTGGCTGAAGGAATAATTGGAAAGAAAAGTAGATGAAGGCTAACTTTATATCAAGTGATTCTAAGAATTTTGAGGTTCCCTTTATAAAGTACATAATACATCATACTGTGTAGATACATATATACGCACGTACCATTTTGTTCTAGAGTTTGTTGTTTTTTGTAAAATGAATAGCTATGTGGACTGGAAACTGTGGAGAGTATAAACATATATGCATACATATAGACATACTAATGCAGTTCATCTTTTTCATCCAATTTTCCCTTATTTATATACATGCTTACATACATTTTTTTGTATGAACAAATATGTGGCTGACTAAACCACAAGTTCAAAAAATATGTCGTCGTATCATTCCGGTTTTTTGTGTGCTCTACCATCATCTTTCTCTCTCTTTCTGTTTCACTTGCTGAATAAAAAACAAACAGACTGAAAGAAAGACAGATAGAATTTTTTTCAATAGACCATGCATTTTCAATGAATATAATATGTATATACCTACTAATGTATATATATATCTACAAGTAGTACATTTTTAACATATATTTATTATCAATAGTATAACATAATAATAAATATAATAAATATAATAATAATAGGAATAGACCCATGAATATTTTTTATGTATTCAATGCAGCAGCAACAGTAACATAAAAAATATACTATTACTGCTTTAGTATCCCCATACCATCATCATCATCATCATCAGAGCTACAAAACTGTGTTTTCTCTCTCTCTCTCTCTCTACGAATTCAACAACAGACAGAGGAAAAAATAACATGGAATAAACTAGTTTTCCAAACACTGAACTAAAGGAATTTGATCATGTCGATGCTGATTGAAAAACATTCATTTCACTGCATTCTCTTCCAATAATACTCTTTCTTCCTTTCCCCCCATGTGTGCGTATACATGTGTGTTCTGTGTGTATCACTTCTTTTGTTAAATTTTCCTACTCCTCTACGCCTCTTTCTCTCCATTCGTCATACTACGTTCTTTTTCTCTTATTTCCCCGTTTTCATTTTTTATTCATTGATGTCATATATATTTTTTGCTACTGTATTTATACATACCACCCCCACTACTACTCTATGATGTGCACAAACACACACGGAGAAAAGTCCTTCTAGTCGTCATCAGCAGTAGTGGATGAATTGGGGTGATGATGATACACAACTCACAATGAAGATGATGCAAGTGACATTTTAACAAAACAGCAAGAAAAAAAATTGTACTAATGCTGCTATATATACATAATACACACACACACACACACACACACACAAACATTCACAAATACAAATACAAACACAATCAGATACATACAGAAATATCAGCGTAATAAAAAGATTGAAATGTGCTGATTCCACCAGCAGCATCAAAATAAAGAGAGAGAAAAAACATTCTTTTCTTTGAAAAAAAAATTTCATTCCTTTACATCAAATTTTCCTTCTTAGGTTTTTCTCTCGCTAAATGCACGGGGGAAAAGCAAGCAGGGTCACCCCTTGGCATAATGGCAAGTAGTATTCTTTGTTTGATAATGAAAGTCTTGAAAGAAAATTCTACTGAAGAAATATGGTAGACAGACATCATCATCATCATCATCATCAGGATGATGATGCGCATTCTAATAAATAACACCATTCCAAAAAAAAAATGTGCACATGCATACCATACCATACCATACCATGCCTATATGCCCTCGTTTCCCATTGTTATTTGATAACATTGATAAACATGTACCTATAACAAAGGAGGCACACGCACAATAATTCAAGTACACAAATATTTTCTTATGTAGAAATAAAAAGAGAAAAAAAAGTGATTTGGATTGATGGAACATGCATTTGATTGAAATTATTTTGACGAGCTTATGTACATGCATGTTTTTGAGCCATCATCATTTTGAACATGATGAAGATGGTACACGCTTACAATGAATTTATTATATCTTTTTGCAATCATCAGCAGCATCTTATATACATATTTATGCTTTCATGTGAGAACTGTCCGTCTCTGGAATAAGAGTTATAGCGCTTCGAGCAATATGTGTGTGTGTGTGTGTGTCTGTGTGTGTGTTTATATGTGTCTATTTGTAGATGTGTTTGGAGGCACGTTATATATTGGTATGTCATTACAAGAAGCAGGAATACGACGTATGAAAAGAAGGAGGTGCTGGCTCTATAACTGTATTATTGAAATGATAACAAGACCCAACAGCACCAAAAAAACACAATAAAAAAACTAGTTAGTAAGCAAGTACGGTGGAGTTGAAGGAAAAGTAAACAAAAAAATGTTGTCTAGTTTTGTAGACCGTGTAAATCCTTCCACGAGTATAATATGCGAAAGTTGTAGTAACAATAACAAAACGAGAAGGGAAAAAATATAGAATATTTCTACTTTCACATAATATTATATATATTTCTGCATATTATTATTATTCTCAGCTTGTTTTTTAGTGCGCAAGAAGTTGTAGCTATGAATTCGTCGTGTACGTGTTCCCGTCCATGTCCCTGTAAT
Source organism: Zhuqinia jingwanae (assembly GCA_027744095.1). Classification (NCBI taxonomy): domain Eukaryota; kingdom Metazoa; phylum Arthropoda; class Collembola; order Entomobryomorpha; family Paronellidae; genus Zhuqinia; species Zhuqinia jingwanae. The sequence goes on from JAHZNC010000365.1 coordinate 12,248, forward strand.
AACTATGTATATCAATAGACAAAGCAGGCGCCAGATTTAAAACGAAAGGTTTGAATATTGTTGACTTGAACCTGTTTTGAAATCGTCATCACAATCGACATTAAATATGTTTGAAATATATACTCATAATAATATTGATAATAATATACATACATCTTCCTGCAGCAGCGAACAATTTATTTTATTTTGCGACGAACTTGTTATACGTTGTGTGTGTGTCACCACCAAGCTCTGCACACGGATTTTGTTTACCCACCAAGCATGTTCTTTTGAGTTAAAAGAAACATCATCTTGAGAAATAGGTTCGCATATAGCACTACTATTTATACATATATCTGTATGGGTACCTACATGCATGTATGAATGTAGTTTTATATTATATACATGTTTATAAGTACACGTGATAATAATATAACAAATTTAAATCACTTGGTTTTGTTGTGCGTGGGGAAATTGTTTTGGTTTGCCAGAGGCTCAATTCTCATCATGAACACAGTACGTACGTACGTACGTACGTATGGAATCTCAAATGCACAGCAAACAAAAAGAGTTTATACTGCCATAAAGCACATTCCTTTATGCACAGATACGTGCATATACATACATAAATACATGCTACACTTTCTCTTGCTCCTATATCAAATGATGATATATAAGTAAACTGAATCTCTCTAATATCAGCTTGATCTAAAAAGGGGTTTTGTTACAAAACTTGATACATCATTTCTTTACTTCTCTCCATAAACATATTCCTGCAAAAAAAAAAAAAATGTTTCACTGTTCGGCATACTTTAATATTCATATTTCCCTCATTGTTTTTCTTTATTCTGCTCAGAGATGGTTTTCCTTCGTACTATCATCATCACCATCATCATATTTTTTCTGGAAAAATACCTACGGACCAATAAGATGGGTGTAATATCGAATAGTGCTGTAGAGAGAAAGAAAGAGAGAGTCTATCATCATGTGTGTTTGGTAGTTCGTCAACCCAAGTTCTCGGGAATGTTTTTACTTTCTTTCAAGTGGAACTTGACGTCAGAACAGAGAAAACTTGCCACACAATGTGTTTGATATTCTCATGATCCCGAGCATGAGTAATATTATTATTATTGTTTAAGCATGCAAGTCTTGTAATAAAAGCATAAAAGATGATGATTTGATGTAGCCTAAAAAATATATTTTGTTGACATTGAAAACAATAGTTTTAAAAAAACTTATTATATTTGATGAAAAATGTCAAATGTTGATACTGTGAGTATAGCACTATCTTTTTGTTTGAGAATTCAAAGAAGGTTTTTCCAAACTACTTTTTCTTTGTTTAGGAAAGCGGAAGAATTCAATTACTCCATATTGATTGTGTGAGATATGAAAAAATTGGGACTCAAAGAACATCATATTTTCTTTCCTGCGTAAAATAAGCTGGATGATTACATCATCGTATTACATTGACGTCAATTCTATGCTTATATCAATGTCATGTCAGCGCAGCATAGAGATATCCTGACGTTGTTGCCCGTCTACTTTTTTTCATATCTGCATTTTTTCCGGTGAGTCATAATGACTGACATTTGCCAACTGAGCGTTTTATGGTACCATTGAAGAGTAGCATATGTGGTAACACGTATTATTGTGCCAGAAGGAAAATTGTGAAAGTCTTGAAATTGTGGAAAAATCCTACGCTGTCAGACATGTAGCAACTAGTCATGTTAAATTTTTATTTTTTTGCACTTTGCAACAGGAAAAGGAAGTGTTGATCTGTAGCAAGTTTCATCACATCAGTATCATTGATGGACAGAAAGCATACAGGTTATACAGAGATGCACATTGATGTAGTTTCCCTGTATATCCTGAATCCTGAGCGTTGAGATCAATTTCCTGTGCTGTTGCTACTGCTGCTGCTACTGTTGTTGTTTTTTCGCTAATGGTTCTAATGATGATAAAATAGCAGCAGCAGTAACAACAGCTGTCTATTTTTACACACTCTATCCAGCATACCTCATTGATTCCTTCATTTGAAGTTATACCCAATTTTATTCAATGATATGAAACAAAGTGGACAAGGTGGAATCTAAGTAGGTATTATGTCCTTGGTATACCTATTTCAATAACTATACAGATAATTATAGGGAGTGTATGAAAGTACTGATGAAAACATGGTGAGCTAGATAGAGGACAAGAGGCAGACTGCTTGTGTGTGTGTGTGTGTGTGTCTTTCTCTCTCTCTCTCTCTTTAAAAACTGATTGTGAATTTTTTGTAGGTATTCCGGGTTCTTTTTGTTTGATATGGTAAATTGTTTGCATGTTTTTAGACCACGAGAAAGGGGAAAGGTATGCTGCTGCTGAATGCTGAAATGTTGAGGTTATCGAATCTTGTGTCTCGTGTGCTAGTGGAGCACACACACGTTTTCCATGACTAGAAATATTTTAAAGTCGAAGTGAAGCCTGCATTAAACCACCCACCCTAACTGGGTATGTGAGTATTTGTGTCTGTCTGTATATATGTTATACAAAGTGCATCACGTCACGTTAAAATGAAAATGGGCTAAAAAATAAAGATAGATAGCAGAATGGTCGGTGGCATATAGAGAGGGCTATTGAATTATTAGCGTTTACTTAAATACAACTGGTCTGTTTTTTACTAGCAGCTTGAGTACAATTTAGAAGTAGAATGAGTAGATTTGGTGGTCGTCGTGGCACTCACGGTACTAGTAGTTCTCGTTGATGTAGAAGGGAAAGTGGTTTGGATGGTTGTGAGTGGTGGTGAGTAGGAGTAGTGGCTAAACCAAACCAGACATGCATACATAAAAGTGCAAAATGCTAGTCATCTGAGATAACAATTGTATGCGTGTGTGTCTGTATGTGTAGAATGGAGTTTGGAGAGCAGAGTTGCAGGTTTTTGACAGAGAACTAGACAGAGGGAGAATAAGGACAAGTGAGGAGAGTTGTTGCTGCGCTGTCAACTATTTTCTAGCTCTCTGTCTTGTTTTCTGCTGTTTCAGAATATAAAACCGACAAGTTTGAGAGAGCCACGAAAAAAGTACCTTTATCAGCGTCAACCTAATAACATTAGCCATCCATATGGCAGCCCGTTGTCTGTCTTGAATGCAAACGGAAAACCCCAAAAAACTCCATTGAATATTTCCCCTTGTCAGGCATATACATAGGCATGCATACATACAAAAAACAATAGATAAAAAGTAGAACAAAAGATACGAATATTCTATACAAAAACGGAGGATTCCACGTAAGCTATATAAAGTGCGTCCAACAAATATAAACTCAGTCATGTTTTTTTGTAAATTTACAAAATTATTATAATCCTATGATACATGTGGTTCAAGTGAATAGAGTACTTAATACTACTGTATGTTGTGTATCGATATGCAAAATTTGAAGGAAAAATATT
>JAHZNC010000366.1:0-57979 GCA_027744095.1 Zhuqinia jingwanae
TACAGGATACTGACAGCACGGCAAGCAGTCAGTGACGCCAATCCGAAAAATTGAAGTGATCATGGACCACGGATATCTTTTCACCATGAATTGAGCTTCAAGTAATGGATTGAAATATCTTCAAAATGCCAACCATTGATCGCCTTCTATATGCTTTAATTTCATGAATCCTTCCTGGATTATGTTACCCATATGTTTCTTCTCCAATGCTTTAACTATAATAGAGAGAGTTACCATATTTGTACTATTGAAACTAGTTTGAGTACTTTAAAAGTTCAGTTAAGCACAAATGAAAAATGCTTTAAGAGTTTGTAAGGTTAGTTTATCTCGTTCCAAAAATTTAATTGTGGATAATATGTAATTTCTTAGAAACATTTTAGGTATCCAGTAATGAACAGATATTTAGGTATTTTACAGAGGTAATGTTGTACGTGTAGTACGGATAATGTTGAAATTATACCAGTTGACCAAATTTTCTCAACATCCAAATTTGATGGTAGTGATAAATCCCAGTTGTCATTACACATCAATATAATGTAAATGATCAGAAAACTTTGAAAACTAACACCCACGGCAAACTTGCTTGGCTTTCTGTATTTTCCGGAAACATTTTCGAATATTATAATAATTAAATGTGCAATTTAGAGTTCAAATAAAATAGTACGTATTATAAGGTTGTTGAACTAAATCCCTATACTTTTCTTCCACTACCTTTCAGTAAAAATAGTCAAACGCGTGTATCCTGTAATAATATGATGTATTATCTTATAATTATTATAGTTTCAAATGAGCACGAGCTGGATTAAGTTAAGGAAATATGTATTTATGTTTAAATGTTCATTGTTCAATAACATAGAGTAGTAGTAGTGTACAGAATAGATTAGAATAAAATGTATTTTTAAGAATTGTCGATAGTAATTAATTTTAAAAACAACTTAATTTAGTGGAATACTATTATAAGCGATTGGAGCGACCCAATTTGAGTTCCAATGTGATCTTTCAAAGGAAAACGGTTGCTTTAAGAAAATTGTTATTTTTTATTCATCACTTCCAAGATTTCACGCACGAGTTCGTAAATCGTGTTCAAACTTTTTAAAATAATGTAAATCACATAATTACCAAACTAAAGTTACCATACGTGCTTTTCGTGTTTCATTCATTTACTGAATGAGTATTGTTGTAGTACTAGTAGTGTGTTTTGAATGATTGATGAATTGCCAGTCGAACTGAATAGTTATATATTAAATTCTCCGTGTAGCAAATTAAAGTTAGCTAATTAATAATGATCACTTAACACAGCACAACCGACTTACACTAATGTATACTGTAAAAACATTGAGGGGTAAAATCTGTGATCTTCAAAACTTATTTATTTATTTTTATTAAAGAAACAATAACTATATCATACACAACAGAAAAGTTGTTATTTTGTGGTTCGCTTAGAAGCACGTTGTTAAACAAGTAAAACTAAAGTGAATAGTAATACTACATCGTATAACTGGAGTAGTACAGATTTTTCATATTATGTTATCTATTTATTGTACCAGTGATCCTTAAATAGTTTTAGTAGTAAAATACAGTTAGATATATTATTTTATTTTTGCCATGTGCCAAAGAGGCAATACAGCACAACTATACTCTTGATGCACTATTATTTATTTATATATTTATAATAATTATACATACAATTAAGAGTGTACCCTAAATAAATAAAATAAAATGATTTTTTTGAAGAATATATATTTACATGATTCTTGAATAATTAATTGTTATTAAACGGAACGAATTGTGAGAAAATACCTGTCTACAAACTTTTATACCTGGAACCTCATCTAACTTGTGTGTTCTCCCCTCGATGATAGCTCAGTCCAGCTTTCCAAAAATGTTCACACTCCTATGAGAACAAATGTTATATTATGACTTTTATGACTTCTTTCCAGAAAACTCCAGCAAAACAATGAAAGTAAACACAAATAAACAAATCGTATTTATAAACATGTACTCCAACTCGAGACAAAACTTTATTCAGATAACTTAGCTTCCACTAAACTCCTCATGGCAAACAGGTACTTGTCGTTAATGACTATTACCGAATACTAAAATACGTCTTGCTCAACTCTAGAACTAAACTTTCTTGCTAGTTTCGACTCCGAAGCTTTTTTAAATACAAAATTCTCGTTCCATTATATACTAAACTTATTTCTGGTAGCAATGTAAAGAAAAATATAACCATATTACAAGAATTTCTAAAGAAAATACTCTTATCTAATCTTCATGAACTTTAATATTTTCAACGCAGTAAAAACAAACAAACTGGACAAAAGTGCTTATCTTCAAGAAAAAATTTATCAATAACTGTTGATAAGCAAACGGGGAAAACAACTTGAAATTTTATAGATGTATAAACTTGACTATAAATAAATAATACCGGAAATTGTGAGTTTTATGATACACACATCTAATTGGAGATCCATACATATGCAAGTCATATTCACGCCTATAAGTTCCTGAAAATAAATGAAAATAATGGTTACATGGTCAAAAACATCTCAACTCATAAGTTACTTTTTGTATTTATTGCCTGTATGTTGTAACTTACGTTCTCTATTCTATAACAGTATTAGTATTAAAATATTCGTTGAAGTTAAAAAGTTGTAGAAAGTATGAAACTTTTTGGTAAATCCCCTTGTCGGCCAACTTGAAGAAAACTGTGAAGACAAAATACATAACAATTTATTTGTTAGATTTGGATTCATAAATTTTTTATTGTTAAATTAAATTATTGACATTTTTCAAATAGCCATTTTCAATTTTAATATCGGTTGCAACTAAAAGCAAACTACAGTTAATTTACATTTGACCAGCGCAACGGGATGTTTGTTTATTGTCTTTGTCCTATCAACAAAATATTAAAAATCACAACGACAATGATGATTATAGTACAACCTACCATTTTCATTGTACAATTCCAACTATTTACAAGCACCCCTACTCGACGAATCTTAATCAATCGCGAATTTTCAGAGCCCCAGAATTTATCAATTTTGTTTCTAAATCTTTAGAAAGGTTGCGGCGCTTTCCGGCTTTGTGTTTGGCAATGGTCCATTTCCCGGTAGTCGCCAAACGTCGCAATGCACTGGCATCGTTTTTTGATATGACTTTTGACTTTTCCAATTTGGTAATAGTTGGAACAACATCCGCAATGTCTTCATTGAGTGTATTAAGAAGCGATAGTTTGCTGAGCTTCCCACGTTTCTTTTTAGCCAAGTATTGCAGAGCTTTGCGGGCAAGTTTGCCCACCTGCAAGTTCTTCTTATCTTCCTCCTGTAATTTACGCCCATATTCTTCCATTTGTTGCTTGACAGATGTGTTAATTCTATTCCAACTTGCTTCTGCAGTCTCCCCATTAACAGCACACAACTTCAAGTTGACTCCTAATTTTGTTTCGTCGCGGTCGCGTAAATCTTCTGTAATATCATTGATCACCTGCTCTAAGACTTGTTGTTGTCGTTTTTTCCATTCATTGCTTTTAGCATTTTTAACGGTTCCGGGGCTCGGTACCATTTCCATTTTGAAAACGGTATACTAACCAAACTGTTACGATTTGAAATGGTGTGTAATTGGCTGGGGATGAATATGTAGTTTTAACAGTTCGCCTAGTTTTTTCTAAACAATCAACACTTTTACACTATAATGGCGTAATTGACACCTCTTTCTAAGCTTTTGTTCGGTTAAATTAAAAAATTAACAAATTCGTGAATACAGCAACACTGCCTCTTCTCGGAAAACCAAATAAAACAAGTTGAAAGTTAATCTATATTCCATGATATATTTGCCAACTGGAAAAGGCTCACATCAGAAATCGCACAGTTGTGTGCCAGTAAAACTACACATGGCGTGCATATATCACACAATTTACGTTGTAGGAGCAACAAAATACCTTTTCCGTACTTATACGCATGCAAGTACAATGTACAAGCCTATGTCTTTATGCAAATGAAACTGGAAGCCACAGATAAAGCCAGCAACTCTCCCTGCGTGTTTGTAAGTTTTGCTCAAAACAAAGCCAGAAAAATTAGAATGGGCTTTCCGAATTATACCGCAGCATGAATACTAACATGATAATGAATGATTAATGACTATGAACATATTCGAAACTGGAAGCATGCTATAAAAATGTACCTCCCCACTCCACTCACATGAAAGCATGTTTTGTAATACCAAAAGATTTGCACTAATGTGCTGCATTTTAAAATCAGGACATGGAAATATTTCGTCCAACACACTCGAACCTCACCTTGTAAGAATACTTTTTGAATTTCCTCATACACTTTAAACTTTTGTTCTAGTTTAGCAAAGCGGCGAGGGTGAATTTCCGTTCCTGCATCCCAGTCAACCCCTCGACTCAATTCTTCAACATCCACACAAAAGCATTCTATAACAGTTAGTTGGTCAACCAGAAGTTTTTTCACGGCCTCTCCCTTTGTTCCAAGAAGGCAGCTGTGAATTTATTAAAAAAAGAGGATTTGCAAAATTAGTGGAATAAAGTGCACAATAATGAAAATGAGTTGTTGATTTGGAGTGGGTTAGCGTTAGTCAACCATTAGGAAAGACTATTACTATACGTACTTTGTAGTGACGAATTTTATGTGACGAACTAGCCCTTCGTAAAGCTTGTCCAATGAATTCATTTTGGGGAACGATGCCACTAATTCAACCCAAGCACAATGGATAACAGTAACATTAATATAATGTCTAACACTGCGTACAAAGTGAAGCATCCGGTAGCGGAAATAATGAAGAGTTGCGAGTTGTTTCGAAGTATTTCCTGTATTTAAAAAAAATATATTTCAATTAAAAAACGGGATTTACAAAGATTTTATTGTATTCATGATCCTGGTATGTATAGCCACCTTTAAATTTCAGAACAGAGAACATTTCCAGTAATAGCAGTTCAGTCCTATAAAGTTTCATCAGGAATGTAAACAGCTTTTCATAATTAATCAAAAGATCCTCAGTAAGCAAAATACTAAGTGGCCATTCCACAGAGTAGTTCAGTGTGATATCATCCAAAACCTCATACACTGGAGAATATAAAATAAATAAAAGTTTTAGAATTTAGAATAGTTTTATTTTCTCATTAGACACAACTGCAGGACATTGTCGTTCAAATCACTAACTTGATGTTAAAATTTTGCTCTTGACAGGTTTTGGCGTATCAAGATCCATTGAATTTCTATTGTTTTCTCGGGCTAAAATGAATGCCAAATTGTCTCGTATTTCAGATCTGTCACTACTATCGGCGGAAAGAAGTACTGATTCTCCGAGGATTTCATGTAAGCGTCCGTTCTTCTTTGGAATGTCATCTTTGTTAATTATTGCTCCATTTTTTACCTGCGAGTTGCAATGATCAAGAGTCAAGAAGGTAACAAATAGCATGCATGTATTGAAAATTTCAGCATTACTAATGCTTATGCTTACCTCCTGTATGAACAAGGTAGTTAGAAAATGGCCAAACATACCGTTTTGTAAACAGAGATAACTATTTAATGCCTCAATATGATTGAAGAGTTTTTTCTCCACGATGAAGTAGTGTAGCAATGCCGAATTTACCATTCGGTTCCTAATCATAAATAAACATATTATATACTATAGACCTCGGATATAAAACTTTTTTAGCGTAACCATTTATGTCTCTTTCAAACTTACTGAGCTTGCACAGGAATAATTGCAGACTGTTGGAAAAAGAAGTTGAGGAAAAAGGAGTCATGTCTTAATGCAGATTGCTCTTCGGCATCAATTGAAGAATTGTTGCTTAACTTCAATATGGGCTGTGGAAGCAATCGGAATGCTAAAACACACAACATTGCATGAGTAACAACGAGCATGATTTTTTAATGATATTACTACAAAGCCAACTGGCTTGCATACATTGATGGATTACCTGAAGAGTCGAAATCCAAATTGATATTGTATGGAACGGGACTGCGTACTTTCAAATTGCTGGGATTAAACTTATTGTACCACTCATCTGTACTTGGTAAGGAGGATGTTACCCCCAAATTTATTAAGTCATGTTTATCAGAAACTTGCTCGCTCAGTGTTAAACGTTGATCATGATTAATCGCTTCTACTAACACACCATCCACATTTTCGGGAATTGTTCTCGATCCAGGAAATTGAGTGAGATTACGTAGATCCATTCCAGTTCCTCCAACCTCCTGATTATCAAAATTGTCGACTTCTAACGTGAACGATGTGCTGCTCGTAGCATCTGTACCATCCCCTTCTGTTAGTTTCGTTGTACGCAAGTTGGAATTATCTACATCCTCCAGAGTGTCTACATTCTCTAGCGTTGTCGCAGTCGCGGCAATTCGTTCTTTCACGTTTAGTATACCTCTGGTATCAGCACCTCTTTCTCCAAAATGTTTTTTCATCAGTCTAATTTCTTCATTGAGGTCCCTTTGATCACGCTTTTGAATGAAAGAAGAAATCTTTTCGTTCTCTATAAGTTCATTTACTTCTTCCCGTTTTTCGCGATCCTTCTTTTCAGCCAGTTGTTGACTTAACATATTGAATAACTCCCTTTGCTTTTGTAATTTTTTATCGCGTATTTTCCGACGAGTTTCTGATTTTTTTAACTCAAACGATTTTTTCGCATCTTCAATTGCTTCAAAATCAATAATACTTGGCTTCTCTTCCCCACTTGCGTTATCCAAAGCAGTTGCAATATCCTCCTGTAGAAATGAATATTCTTCGAAGAACGATTCCAGTTTGATTTGCCATTCTTTTTCAAGAAGTGTCACTTGTGGAAAATCCACAGCAGGTTGGATACTGGAACCCTCGTCATGCAATATGCAAGAAAATAACGATGTTCTCTGTTGCTACAAATAAGTAATAATTGAAAACAGTTGCATTCAATAGGAACAAGTTCAACATAGTATGTATGATTACAATATATTGTGTGTTGTGTTGTTGTGTGTGACTGTAAAACATTGTACCGTGTTTCGAATTAAGTTGAGCAAGTTGATAGCCTTTCCAGTTTCAAATATGACATCAATAGCATTGTCTAAAAATTTCGGTACGGATGTGATCTGAGAAAACTGCTTGACCCAATAACGCCTGTCTTGGTATGTAAAAGCCTTGGTTCTTTGAATATGAAATCCTTTCGTCAAGGTGCCTCGAAATATCCAATCAGCAACGTATCTGAAATTTACGGGAGGACGACAAATATTTTACACGCCTCTAAGAAATGCGAAGCTTAATGGTTTATAAATTCAAATAACCTTAAGTATGCTGCTGCACACGTTATAAATGCGCTCCGTAACAAATCTGCGACATAAGGAGTTTCACTGCAAAGCATCATGGTGTTCAATCCTTTTAAAAGCATAATTTGATCTGTTGCCAAATAAAGATCCAAAATCTTTTCTAAAGTTTCCAGTTGGTGATGAAATGGCTGAAATAAAGTAATTAGATAGATAAAACCAAATAATGTTTTAGCCCAAATATGTTAACAGTAGTCGAACAATTAACATGTAATTCTTAACATATGTGGAACTTTTAAAAATGAACGCATACCTTGAAGAAACTGTTTAGAATGCTAAATGACCTTATGCCTGAAGATTTTAACATCAAACTAGTCTGATACAACTTTAAATAGTCAAACGTAAATTTGAGAAAAGCTGTAATAACAGCATTGCACCCAAATCCTTCATTTTCCATTAACTTTTCATCGTAATGTAAAGCAGACACATGTGTTAATCGTTTGTAAATCCTTCCTGAGACGAGATACTGCTTTGACAAATTTTCTACTAGCCCAGGACTCATTCCAGTAACCAAGATCTTCGGGTTTCTGAAGAAAACGTGCTTCTCATTTGGTACACGGCAGAATGATGCTGACTCACGGCCGCACAATAAATGAAAAATGTGCTGAACAAATTCATTTGGTTGAATAATTAATGGCTCTTCACAAACCGATTTGGTCTTTTCCAAGGCGCTTTGTTGATTTACATGCACATTTCCATTTCCACCACCAGTAATACTGGGCTTAATGTTTGGTACTGTTTCAGATCCATACGAACGCCAAATTGTATTAGAAATCTGGGCGTGGTTTTTTGCGTTATCCGTAACATAAATAGTAGCTGCACTTTTTCGGACCTGACGTAAGCAAGCACGATGTTCGTTATAAAATCTGTATGGTACAGGAATTCTTAATCGATCCCAACTAAGATGCTCATCCTTTGTATATGGTAGTTTTGCAATCTCTTCCCATGCAATGGGCTCTTCATTCTCATTGGGTACCTTCTGGACACCTGAAGTAATAATCAGGGAATTTGGTGGTTTACAGTTTAGAAATCCACTTGCTCGGTTTGAATACAAGGATCTCTTGAGGTCCTCCTCCGACGGAGAAAGATACCCTTCATCTTCATGAGGAGTTACACAAAGCAGGTCACGATTAACCGGCGCTTGCAGATCGTTCATGATGAAGCTACCTTCACACGCCTAATGTAACAATGAAACTTGTAACTGACTTTGGCAATTAATATCTGCCGACCAATGCCAACACTACTAGTGGACCTCGATGTGGACATCAGGACGAGGACACAATGGAAGAAAAGGGCTGCCACCTATAAAATAAAATAAGGAAAACGAATATTTAACACTTGACTTGCATTTAATATTTATATCTACTTGTACAAAAATTAATTAATGCACTGTAATTCTTTTGTCTTAGTCTTATATAATAGCCTAATACATAATAACCTCTGTATTTATTCACCCTAAAATTCACATTCATACGCAAACGACAACAAACTCCAATCTACTAGAATAAGACACACGAGACTTGATTGTTTGTGTTTATTTCAGCTGACTGAAATGCATTCCCTCTCAAACCAAGAAAACACCTCGTGATAAATGAGTGTAGAAACAGGGGCAAACCTCAAATTTAGCCATCCAAGCTTCAAAAGAAGGGAGAAGGGGAGTATTACATTGTAGCACGCATGCATGCAGCATGGATTGCACGTGAATCGGGAAATCTATGTTGTTAGGATTTATTTGGTGGGATAAAATACCAAAGCAAAGCGAATCTAGGCCAAAAAGAAGACCAAGAACCAAGCCAAGAAGACAAACAGTGCTTTCATTCTTGAATCATCTCTTGCACTACTTGTAGCTTGAAGGTCCTCCTGCTTGGTACTTGGTCAAAGGCAAAGCCGAACTCTAAGTGGCTTGGCTTTTTCCAATGTCATTTTAAAATTCAATTTTCAAGAAATTTTCTTTCCATTTTTTACAATAATTTTAATTAAAAAGTCCATCACAATGAATTTTCTAGGTAAGCTGTCAACTTATTTGTGAAAATTGTACTCTAAAAGCATCCTTTTGAAGTTAAATTTTATTTTATTAAGTTTCGGCAATTCAATGATTTTGATTTTATACTATTACAGGAAATTGTGAACAAAATTGGATGCAGCCGTCGCCCTGCCCTGCTCCTGTGTACGTGCTGATAAGGTCAAGAATTTTCATTCATCAAAGATAAAAGTCAGAAGATGAAAGGTGTCTTGATAAGGATTCTAAGATGGTTCTTCGCTTTTTGAGGTTGTTAGACCCAAGGTCCCACCCTGACCAAGTACTGAAGGCTAAAGCATAATTCCAAGGTATAATGTAATGATTTTTATTCTCTAGTTAATGAATTATGTATGTATTTAGTAACAGTGATGTTTATCTTAGGACACCTTTGGAAATTTCATGAAAGGAAATAGAATTTATGCTTCTGAGTATTATTTAGTTTATCATTATTGAATCTCCTTCAATGCATTTTAAACGACACTTTTGAAATTATCTTGCGTTGTTTTTGTCATATATGCAGGTTGTACACTGTACACGTTGGAGAGGAGCAAACGACTGCACCCGGACCATTCATTCCATTTGAGCTAGAATCAAAATCTATAGAGGATGTGGGACATAGTGGGATTAGAGTAAGTGTATTCATGAATTTCAATTTATAATGCAATGAACAAAAACAGCACGATGCGATGATGTTTATCTTAGGACACCTTTGGAAATACGATGAAAGGAAATTTACTCTGAGCATCTTGTAGATCGAAAAATAGGCGTAGAGTGACTGGGAGCAATTAAATTACTCAAGTTTCGTTACTTTCATTACAGATTGCTGGCTACCGAAATTTGGTTTTTGAAGAGGTGACTTCAGTCAAGGTAAAATTTAAAATGTGATCTATTATTTTATTTTTCAACATGAATGTAAGCATTTAATGATGATTCAACTTCTGACACCTCTTATGAGCCGTGTATTTATGATTCAAATTTGCTTTGCAATTAAACTGACGAAATGCATTATTTTAAAACCTTCATTGGCTTTATGCCAAAATTGGTAACATTTTTATCTGAGTTTAACATTAATTTTGTGATTTGTTGTTTACAGAATGATCCAGAACCCTGTGGACAACAAATTTGTACGAAGTCCTCATGAACATTTCCAATGTGGCTGTATTTGTGGACTTCTAGAATGGGGGCCCTCGCAAACGTCGACATCTACCCAGAATAGCGGTGAATCTACTACGAATAATTTGGCTGTAGCTTCTGCTCCAAGGTTTGTTCTTGGATGACTTAATTGGATGTATATAAATAAGTAATCACTTTCACACACTCACTGTGCAATTTTAATTTTTGTTAAAGTAATATATGCTTGCTATATAGATGTGGTATTTTGTGATTGGTATGATATTTCTACTAAAATGAAATAAAACGTAGATATCTGGATATTAAATGTATTTTTGACCTTCTTAATTTAATTTGCTCAATTTAATCACTCTGTAAACTGCCATCATATCCATATATACATTTGCACCCCACACCACTTTTTTTAAAAGCATGTGATGTAGTCAACTACACTAAGTGTAATCTTATTCAACTATGGTACCATGTGTTGTAGTTTAATCGTATTTTTTTTGCCACAGATATAGGCATATAGTCAGTAGTTGAAATTATTCATGGAATGTACATTTTTGGGTGGAGCGGATTTGTACAAAAAAGTTGCAAACCTATGGCTATTGCACATGTGTGTGTGTGCAGAAAAATACTAGTACCATGATCTTGACTTCAGTATAGAAAGCTGAGCATAAAAGAAAGCACGTAAAACGAAACGAAACTTTCTTCGTTGAACCTCGTTCTTTTCTTCCTCACTCACTCTCATACAACCAGCACATTTTAATGCTCCACTTTTTTGTTGATATACAACGTGATTTTATCATCTTGTGTCTAGTGTTTTGTAAGTCTTGCTTGCGAGAGGAAACAAGTGACTGCAGCTGCAGAAAAAAACTACTAACTACTGCTTTGGTTCTCGGTCAAACAAGAGAGTGAATCGTGCTGTGCTACTTTCACCACCAACTTTGTTTGTTCAATACTGAAAGAGTTCATATTTTTATATCCATTAATTTCTGGAAGTAAAAATCTTCAAATGCTTAAAACAGTTCAATTAATAGAAACTAAATGAGTATCGGTTGGGCGTAACCTGGCTTGCATTTGGTCGGTGAGTTGTACTTTTTTGCAGGTGTAAAATTTTATCTAAAAAAAATATTATTCATTTAATTTACATAGCTTTGCAGATGTACTCCTCCGAGGCAGATATATTCCGAGGTATAATTTGTAGCTGAAATATTATGATTGTCTGACACACTGACCCTTCATTAAATATTTCATAATATGTATGTTTTAGGGAATGAGGGCAGGTTCAGTTTCTAGTCCGATATTGAATAGAGAGAGCTAGTACTACGGATATAGAAAATATAGCTGGGTTGGTAATATTGTCTTTACATTTCACACCATGCATGCTCGCAGTTAAGCACACGTGCATTGGTGCAATACTATATATTTGTATTACATCTGGGTAGGGGTAATAGTTTTGAGGCAAAGGAAAAGTGGAGTGATAAAACTGCCAAAAAGAATTCTTGTCAGCAGCACAATCTTTTCCCCACCAATTCACCACAAAAAAACCTTTGTTGCGCGATGCGCATGTAAGTTAAATGAAATGAAATGATACAATATACAATATTGATTTTTTGCGATATAACCTGAATAAGTCAAACACAACTTTATCTGATGATTTAATGAGGCAAAATATTTATGCGCAGGTGTAGTATCTTGAAATGCTGATTTGAGATTGGATTTGTGCAGCAAGCGAAGTGGAATGCAAGAGAAATATAGAAAGGCTGAAACTGGTAATATACATACATATTTGCAGTGTTTTTTTACTTTCATTTGAACCGTGATTAATTACGGAGCTAAGCTCTGCATGAATACATATAAAGCTAATATATTGTGAATAGTAAGCATATATGCACAGCAAAAGAAAAAAAATCGAGGTTGGTTGTAACAAATCCTTCGGATGATTAGGACTTTCACTGCAGGACAAGGTGAAAGCGGAGAAAAAAAAGATTGATGAGTTCCCAGTCCTTTAATGGGATAAAAATGAAAGGGTTATAAGCCAACAAATTTTGCGTGCGGACAGTTCTGTGTATAATACGTATATCATATCACGTTCAAGCAATTTACTTGGACTTTCCGTTAATCATTTATTTATGACTGTGGGGCTGCAGTTTAAATGCAATTTGATACGTAAATAGGCTGATTTGACAGCGAGCAAATATATCGATTATTTTAACACCGCACGAAATGAGAAAAGTAAAAAATGGCTGCTTAATTATGGTGGCAATGAGAATTAATTAAATGGGGGATAAAACCGTATAATTGCATACCTATTGAGTTTTATGTGCGTAACAAACTGTATCGTAAAAATAGCACTGCTAGCTTTCGTTCAAAACGGTTATAGCCCTTGAGCCTATAGGTTATAGGTAGGTATGTGAGCATCAAAGAGTGAACATGAACGACTGGAGAGAAAAAAACTGACGTAATAAATTCGTAAACATGGCTCGCGTGTCACAAAGTTCTTTTATAAATAAGTTTAAAAGTCATTATGTTGTGTTTCGTTGATATTTGATGTACAAAATTTTGGAGTATCGATTGTTGGCAGTGACAATGTGTAGTATTTTCTGAAATTGAATAATGAAAAATTTAGCAAGCTGAGCCCGGCCAATTCAGTAACATTTGGCTTCATTTCAAATCTAGATGTGACTATTTTTAACATGCCATTCATTATACCTGTTTGTTTGCATATGCATTTTTACAATACTTTGCTGGGGACTAGTTGTAATGTAAAAGCTCTGCAAAACGCACACTATTACATACCAGCACTACCACACAACCACACATCGTTTTAGAACGTAACAAAATTGAAAATCCTTTAATGTGAGTGCTTTGATTGTCTAACAGGTACAATAATAATTTGTATACACATTAGTCCAGTAACGGTCTCATGGTCAGTTCGGGCGAACCTTGAAAAGTAATATAGATAAGGATGCGGCTAAGTTGATACATTCACTGGATTACTTGTACAAAGCAAAACAAAGTACTTTGCAACCAAACGAACCGCACAAAAATAAAATTGACATGTACATTTATTTACAAAAAACCACACTGTGCCATAATTGCATATAAGTGCATGTGTGTATGTAGGTATGTATAAAATATAATAATATTGTATAAAGTAATGTACAGAACCCCACCGAATCCCAGTTTTATTTTATTTCCTAGTCAGAAATTTTATTTTATAATCATTTTATCTTTACACCTTTGACACCATACTTGCTAAGTTGCTACACTTCATTGCTGTGTACTGTGTACCTTACCTACAACCTAGGATTATGAGTGCATAATACATGATGCATATGTAGAACAGACTGCATCCTAAAAAAAACTGTGCACATATCTTCTTACGGCCCATTATGTATGCAATATTCCCTTCCCCATATTTATCAAGATCATAAATTGCATGGCATTATTAAACAGGAAATAATTTCATATCCCTCTGCTTTTCGTCTCATATTAATAACATGAAATACATATAGGTATATGTATATAATATAGATATAAACATGGTATCCGTGTTAAAGCACAAAACACGGATGTGTATGCATGTGAATGAAAACGTGTTTTGGTTTGGCTAATGAGGGAATATCGAAGGCCAAAAAGGCGAATTAAAAAGAGACAGTTTATGAAAATGATGCTACAATAACCCAGTAATAATTTGAAGTTTAAACATGTACGTAACTCATATTAATACTAAACATCACCCCATTGGAAATCAAATTAGACTCTGTAATAGGCTTGACAATAAAGGAATCTTATATTAAATATCATTTTAAGCAACTTATCTGCAATACTTGACATTTTATTCGATGTATTCTGACTCTTTGGATAATTAAATCTGCTTCTTTAAATTTGTTTAAAGGAATATCGAGAGTGAAGAAAAGCAAAGGGACGAACTTAGTCAACTATCGCAGATTGGATTAAGTGACAGCAGTGTGTCTTGTGCACAGGCAGATTCTGTGAAAACAGCTCCTCCAACGGTTTGCGTTTGCAAAGAGCATAATCAAAGTGTAACTCATTTGTTGAAGGAAAGAGAAAACACAAGCACAACTCTACAAAACAGCAGCAAAAACAACAACAGCAACATGGAACCATCCCTTTTGGAAGTGGACGGAGACTTTGAGGAGTAAGTGCTGACATTCTTAATCGTTTATGCATTAGAAAAGCGATATTTGGACACTTGTCGTTAGGTGCTTTAATCGGATTTCCATAAATTATTTGAACACGAGAAGTCAGCGAGGTCTATGTCTAAATATATACTTTTGCTTTATATAATACTATCGATAACAATAATAATGAACCATGAAAGCTGCGTAGCCGCTATACAATAAATACATACATCTACTTTAAAGTGTGTAGTGTAGATATAAAATAGAGTATATAATTCGACATACATATCTGGCCAAATTCTCTGACGCTAAAGCGAATTGGGCATTGCTTGTCCAGCGTATATTTATGTTTGGCCGAATGACTTAATTTGTAACTTCTTTATCAATATTCATATTTACGTGTATCCAGCATCATGCAGTTAAAAGAAGAATAGCCACGAAAAAGATACAAAACGTCGTTTTGGGACACTATACATTATTGTGTCGGTTGATGCATATTGTATAATGGTAGACTTGAATTGAAATAGGTATGGCATAAAAACACGTTAAATACCTCTTTTGAAGTTTAGTAGTCTCGTTTAATTTGAATGAAGTACAGGGTACGAATTACTTCCAAATGCTGGCTGGCTAGAATTCGCTTTGTTTTATAACGTACTTATCGATATTAACTACATAGTTGAGAAAATTAAAGCTGACAACTTTTATTACAAACATAACTCATTTTTATGAAGCTTCCCAAACGGCAATGAATGAATAGAGTACATTAGAGAATTAATTGTGATGATTACTCGTGGAATATAGTGAAAGCAGAGCTTTAATTATTTTTTTAAAAGAAGAACCGTTTTCAAAAAGTTTCCTTCCCATAGAAAAATAGGGATTATGGAAGAAATAAGTACACATACATTTCACTTCCATTTCATTTTTTTTCGATGTACACATTTCCTTAATGAGTGAAGGTAAAGTAGAAAGTGGAAAGTAGAAAGAAACTAGAGAAATGTACACACTTCACACACGTACATACATTATTATTATGTTGTATCAAGCACATTCGGCGGAGTTTTTTATGATAGTTGTTAGGAGTGAACGGTTAAGATTTGGACGTGGCCCAGTGGAGCCTTTTCATTACAATTTATTACTTTCATATACTAATTAACACTAAACACCAGCTGGCAGATAAATTAATTTGATACTGTTTCATAACAAAATCAGAACATCATAAGCCTATAATAGCCTTATACAAACCAAGGTTGAAGCCCACAACATCCCATGGTATTGGGATTAGCCTTGTTCGTTAGCAAAGTTCTTTAAGTTTTTCGTATCAATTAAATATTTAATTATTCCACTATTTAAACCACATATCATAATCATATCATACACACGTACGTTTCAAGTAGGTGCATAACCTAATAAAATATACGTAGCTTCAGCTTCATACCATTATGTATCATATTGTAAGTGTATCTTAGCTGAATCATGCCATTTGTGTAATTACACCACACTTTAATAAGTATGCAAACGATTTCCATAATTAAAAGCTGGTTAATAGAATCATATAAAATTGTATGTCGTAAGCCCCAATATAGACACACTTGCACGTTTTCAATTAAAGTGACAAGATATTCATACTGAATTGAGCTAGATTAAACACTTGTGGCGCCTGTCCTTTAAAAAAAAATATTTTTGTATATTTTCTGCTGCATTGATTAATACAAAATATTTTATCGGCCATAAAGATCAAAGATCAAACAAATAATAATTAAAGGGAGTTTAAAAACATATATATCAAAGTTGCATGCATAAGCAAATAAACATTACACCATCTCAGTTCTCAATTTAATTTATGGATAAATTGCACTGATTGCTCTATTAAATGATTATTTTAAATGAAATGAAAAAACTAAACAAAAAATGGCGGTTAAAAAAATATATTATTTTATATTTATTTATTCATTAAGTTCGATGTAGCAAATATATTTTATTACAAGGTAAGAATAAGAATATATGATATAACGAATACCAGGAAAATGCATAGTATTTTTTATGTCTTAAAATTTAGTCTTTAGTGGCCATGAAACGTTATTTAAGGTGGAAAATAAAACGTACATGATTATCAATTGCGTGTATAGATAAGCGCGCGTGTAAGCCACTATATATATTACTTCCGTGAAAATTTCGTCAAATGTTGTGCATGATTGATTATGAATCAACTCAACAAAATAATTACAAAATACATAACTTAATGAGGAAAACAACAAGGTCTGTTTTTTAAGAATTTAAAAGGCTAAAATTCGCAGCTGCGTAGTTAACCCATTTTTGCAGCATGTGTTGCATGTTTTTTTCTTATGATTTATTTTGTTACAGGCGATATAATAATATATAATATGCTTATGTTATGCTACTTCGAGAAATGATTTTCTCTTTCCAGTTGAGTAAATAAGATCAAAGGGAAAGTATGAAACTCGAGTTTTGTGTTTGAAGCAGTGATAAAATATTAAAGTGAAAAGGGAATGTTTAGTTATAATTTTATAGTAAAGGATCTCATGTTTTTATCCCCAGGACCCACATAATCGTGGTGGATCATTTCTTATCTTACTCAATAACTCAACCCAATTTTTTTCCTTTTAAACATTCAGACATACATACATATACTATAAACACTTTCTACTGTGTCTACCTCCATTTATTTTCATGACTAGTCGTTTCCTTCCTGTTTCTGTAAGTGGTTTTAGTTTTAAAGACATTATCTTCATCCGAAGTGGCCTCCAGGAATTTAAAAAAAATGAGCGATAGCACAGTTGTAGGTAATCATGAAGCTAGGAAACATGTGAACAGTGAATTGCTCTCAACTGCCACAGTACCAAACATGGATGATTCGTCAAAAGGTAGCAACGACGAACAGTCTACTAAATGGCAAAATGTGTCACTAAAGGGCAACCAGTGCCAGTCCCTAGTAAGAAGTATTTCAAGCGGAATAAGTTCATCCGATGAGGACGACAGGGAAAGTAGCATACAGGGAGACTTCAGAGGTCTGCGGGTAAAAAAATGTATAGGAGCTTGTTGTGAAACTGGAAAAGTTGATCATTGTGGCTGCAAGCAAGAGCAAGATAAGTGCAGCCATTTACTGTATCTTATGGGTGACGAGGATGTCGACATCCGCCAACTTACTAGGTACTCATGTATATATGTACACGTGCATTTTATGTGCGACTCCCTTTTATTTATGACACACAAGAAAAGAAAGGATGTAATGTGTTTTTGAAGGTATGGAAATTAGTTTAGTTTTTTTTGAATCTACCATAAAGCCCATCTACCATTACATACATTGAATCCACTATCAAAAGTCTTGAATGTTGTGCAATTCAGAAATTTAGAAAATCGAATTTTTTCACGTGAGAAAACGATTTATCACGTTTCCGTCTTGTGACATGACATGGCATGCTATTGACGAGCTTCTTTCCGTCTTTGACGCTGCGTGTTTTATTTTGTAATGTAATGTAATATGCATTTTATTTTAAAGTACAAAATTTTATTTCACAATTTTTCCTTCCATGTAACTTTTAACCTTTAACTTGGAGCTGGAACATATTTGTTCTGTTTGTACTTTAAAATGTCAAACAGGTAGTAAACTTTATTTTGAGACGTGCAATTTTAAAACAGAGACAAAATTAAAAGTTTAAACGCTTAAAATTAAAATTATTGTAAATAAAATATTTCGTCAAACTATTTATTTCTGGGTATCAGCATTTACTGAGAATTTCACTTGGGTGTAATCATTCACAGAGTCACATAATATGTTACCAACTATTTATCTACAGCTACACAACCATTTGTCTTGCTATCACATCTCTTTTCCCCCGTCCCTACAGACATGGAAAGTTGACACGGAATGCGATATATCTGTATAGGTCAAACTTGAAAAGCCTTATAAACTAATCAAAGAATTAGTTTAGACGTGAGTAGGCCATACTATCTAACTAATAGTAATGTTATGATGAAATTAAAGATGTCATCGCGTTGTCTGTAAACTGTCCCCATAAATAAATGCAACAACTTAGCGGAGTTAACGCACGCAACCAACAG
This sequence comes from Zhuqinia jingwanae, assembly GCA_027744095.1. Taxonomy (NCBI): domain Eukaryota; kingdom Metazoa; phylum Arthropoda; class Collembola; order Entomobryomorpha; family Paronellidae; genus Zhuqinia; species Zhuqinia jingwanae. The sequence goes on from JAHZNC010000366.1 coordinate 18,690, forward strand.
TTTTTACCAGTGATAGAATGGAAGAGGGGTACCCTGGGCCCCGGATATTCCTTGTGTATTAAACTTGTTGGGTACAAAAATAGGTATATCATTTTGTACTACACCAAGACATACGTAATGTGATAATAGTGATAAATATATGTTCCACAGTCTGTGTCTTCTTCCCTACCTTATATTAATCCACAACTATCACAAATATGGAGCAAATCTTCACGTATGATAAAAAATAAGGGTCGATACACGTTATTGCTATTTTACTTGCTTGCAGATAAATTCTAAAGGTGAAAGCAAAGTCATTTCCATTTTCCTGATTAACGTTACGTCCTCATGGCGGTTGGTTGGCGATGCAGTTTTTCACGTTAATTACAGGATGTTCATGTCATACGTCATGCTAATTTGAACTCAACATTAATGAAATCAGACAAACATGGGATTGGTGCGCGAGATAACTGTATATATTATAGCACGGAAACTTCATTTCATTATTTAGTAGAAAAATTTAATGATTCAACTTAGTCTTTGGATCTCGAGATTTTCTCTCCATTTTTCATTCATTCGAGCCATTACCATTGTTTTTCTTTAGGGACTTAAGGGCAAATGTAATTTGGAGAGCGAGAGGGAGAGAGAAAATAAAAGCTTGGTTTTTCTAAGCTATTCTTCTTTTGCAAATCCATAAGCTTCCGCATATTCAACAGTAGTACTTTATTTCGGTCTTTTCAAATTTTCATCATGCCTGTGCTAGAGTATTAGAACGTAAGGGAATTAAAATTAATACATTATGCACATACAACATAATATTTTAAGTAGTTTGTAAAATCTGCTTAGTATTCACACGTTTGTATGTGCATACTATATATGCCATGTAGGTTCTAAAACCAAAGGAATTACACCCACCGGAAATTAAAGTGGTTGCATGTATGTATACAAACTGTAATATAAAGTGGTCATATTACTCCATGCCATAGGAATAAGTTATGTGACTGACAAGACTTCATTCAAAGTCAGCAAATGCGACGTAGCTAAGAATACGGAGAGAGAAAAGTATCTTAAAATGTCATGTTGCCGCCATATGTTTTTATGCTAAATGCAATAAATGAGAGGGCATTTGCAACTATAAAGGGAATTCAGTTTAACAGTTTTGTTGACCTAATCAACAAGAACGCGAATTAAAGTTGAATAAAACCCCTTTAATCCGAGAGTAAAAGTAACAACCAAAAGAAAGATGAATATGAGGGCAATGACTCGAAAATTTTCGTAATCACCAACGTGTTTCCCATTGTGGACCCGAGGTGTTTTCAATGGGGAACCCAATGTGGTTTACAATGGTGAACTCCAGGAGGTATGGTTAACCTTAAAGATATTTTCAAATGTAAACCCCAAGTGGTTTTTTATGGCTCAATGTCGTAATCAGAGTGTCAAATTACATTGATTCTTACAAGAAAAATTTATAACAATTGGGTCCTTTTGATAAAATCTAAGGAATCCGCCTTTAAATTTATAAAAGATCAGATAAGTATCAACGCGAACAGACGACTAGAAACGACAAAATTATGAAGCAGCTTACGTGAATTAATCATAGAAATAATAATAATATAATATAAAATAAAAAGCATACTTGTTTTATTTTCCAATTAATAAACCTCAATTAGACTATCATTTTTGAATATACGAGTATCTGCTTGCATGATTTATACCTAGTTGCATTTGAACTATTAAAATTTAAAAAAAGTCGATATTGAGGAAACACTGTACATAATTTATAGGAATATACTTGTCTACAAGTACTGGATATCAGTTTTGAAAAATTGCAAAAAGCGTTAAATAGTTTATGTAAATGCATACATGTTACACATATTCATATGTGTTGATTTTTTAGCTCCTTTATGTAGCATCATCTCATCATCATCCTGCATTTACCTTTGTACTTACCTAAATACATACTTGCAGAAATTGAGTTCTATATGTCTCATTACATCACTCATAATCAAATTAATAATATATTTCTGTTGTTTTTACAGATATGCCAATGGAACCATCAGACTACGGAATCCGCACATTAGTTTCATGTAAGAGAGAAAAATATATATGGTACATTTCCATAATACTGGGAATGACAGCAGAGCTTTTACTTATTTGTGCCTACTTAGTATAAACTTTATTATGTAAGCGCCGAATATTTCATGAAAATTTGTTTTTTCTGTTGTCCCAATAGGGACCAAGATATCCTGTACCATCTGGCACTAGGAAGTGAATCCCACGACTTAATTGAGATGTTCCATGATGTCAAGGTAAGCTAAGCTTTATTTTAACATACTACATGTTTTGGGTGTAATAATAAGGATTTGCTACTAAATAGTTCAATATCTTCAATGCGTTTGGGAATACCATCATAAAATTAATGATAATAACATTTTTGAAGGTCACAAGGAGGGAAGGATACATGTTCCCAATTTATTAATGACCGCTGCATAGCTATAGTCATTTATCATTTACCTATTTTGCAATGCATCGCTATGAAAACTTTACTTGCTTAGTCTACATATACATACCTAGATCATCTAGTCAACCAGTTTAAGGGTTTAGTACTTAGCACCAACATTCTCGTTATAATATTTATGTATTCACCACAATTTCAACACTGGTGGTCAATACTCTTGGGGCAAGGGTATTTAAACGCTCACTCTGTCGGTGCTATTTAATATCTGCAAGCCAAACGCCTACAAAAAGCAGCATAACTAAATGTGTAGTGTGCAATTTATAAAACAGCGGTCCTCCATTGAAACATTACAAAGATTACTAATAACCGCCTGTACCGAGAAAGCGGTGTATGTATTTACGTATACCTACACGAATATTACTACGAAATGAAACGAGCTTTCTCCTTTTTCAATCTCTATTCACGAGAAAGTGTACAACTCGCCGTTATCTACAATCTATAACCCTACCACGTGTACGTCCAACTTTTGGAAGTTGGGTGTACTTAAATTTTCGTATTGTCACGAAACGTCACGATTGCTTCACTTGTCAATTTATACTTGAAACAATATATATAACAAACAAACAAGGACACAAACAACTCTCCTACTTAATTTATACTTTTCCCCTTAGTTTCAGTTGTATGGGTTTAGGTCTTCCATCCAACCCATACTAATAATTAATGTATGTATGTTTTCTTATATAAAGCTCTGTAATGTGAACTGGTAAATATAATTAGAAAGAAACTATATCCATTTTGCTCTCTACTTTTAATGTGTTCCTACATTTAATCTGACAACCAATGTAAAGATTAAAGAGAAAAGTTTTCACTTCTTACTCCAACCTGCAATCATAAAATTCTGTGCATTATTCTACTACACAATAAACCAGTCTTCCCCTTTCATTTTTCTTTCATGAATTTTGTTTCTTCACAAAAAGTTACTGGAGAAAATGCCATTTTTTTTGTACGTATTAAAAGAGAGAAAAAATGTTTTTTTTTGTTGCTAAAAAAACCACTTTCCTGATATCGCTCATTTTTAACAAGCTGAGCCGTTTACATACATCCACCCATCGGCTTAAGAAAAGAGCTACAGTGGGTCGCAAAGCCTTGAAAATTAAACCCGTTTGAGAAAGTACAGTCGTCAGAGTGTTCAGTATATGAGTGCATTGCAAACATTGTCTATGGGTTTTATTTTTAACATTTGAATGGTATTAAAAATTCGGAAAAGTTTTTATCTACTTTACTTTTCAAATAAACATAAAAGTTTGCTAAAGGGTTTGTGGTAATCCTCATCTTTATTTCCCAGATTTTGGAGAGATTACTGTCTTGGTTGTGAAATGATAACTTTTACCGCTTTTTTGTACATACAAAAGCAAACTAAATATTATTGATCATACAAATAGGAATAATAAAGCTTAAATCGTCTAAGATGAAACGATGTATGTATATACCATATGTCTAAGTGTAGCACGGAGTAAATTACTACTGAACATGAAGAAGAATGCTGGTTTTGATAGGCCGTCGTGGGTGTGACAGACATCTCCTTTCATTTCCCATCACACACACGCTATCTAAATATTAAATCTTTAAGACTATATTCTTCAAATTGTAAATTTTCACTACACTCAACTACAACCGACTTCAATTACAAAGTATTCCGAAATGTTAAATGCGATTTCACATAAGCTTATGTACTTATTATGACGTGTATTACGTATGCGGCAGAAGTAGTAGACATGTGAAGAGAAAGGATGTTATTACAACAATAATTATTAGTCATTACACAATTAAAAAATATAAAACATACGTGCGTAAGTACACATTCACATTGTAAATATGCTTTATAAGTTGTCCTTGAGTTGGCAAGAGAAAACAACCTTTACACATAGTACCACCATCAGTCTTTAATATTATCAAACACAACTTCATAGTACATAATACAATCTTAAAATAGAAGAAGACATGCCAATTTAATTTCTAGTTGTTGGTAAAGTAAATCTTTTGAGAGGATTTTCTAATTGAGTATACATGCTGTCATTTTATTACCATCATCCTACAAATTCCCAACTCCGAATATGAAGCGAATAATGAACATGTGTAGAATGGCACACCGAGACACAAAATGGATACGCCATATTGCTAAAAAGATGTTTTTTTGGTGGGTACCTGGAAAGAACACGCTGCAAGTGTTTCCAATTTGTCCTGCTTACATAAAATCTGGCACATTCAACATTTTAAGTACTCTCGTGTAAAAAAGTTTTACATGTCACATAGAGGCACGGATAGATGGATAATAGAAAGAGGATTTAAATGTGTTTCGCAACTTTTATCGTCATCATCATCATCATCATCATGTGAGCAGTTTCATTGTATGTGTTTCGTTATTCTATATAAATACTTCACAATACATAGAAAACGTGTGTTTGACCTGAATGAGTAACAAACTAGTTGGCATTTGTGTGTTGTTGTATGGAAGAAAAAAGTAATCTGCTTCATTTATTCTGGATCAAGGAGATCAATTTGTCGGATCTGATTGCAAACATGAAAGTCCTTTTTCAGGCTGAGAATATCCAGTGGTTATAATGTACCAAAATGAATCTTTCTTTGCAAAATTTCCTACGCACCTACATTATTGTTAGTACCAACAGTAACAAGGCAAGCAGATACTTTTGTCATTTTGTCGTTTTACCACTTTAACGTCCATTGTACTCTTGTGTTACATTCAATAATCCCCTCTTGTAATGTCGTTAACGTGAACCTGCAATGCGATAGGTTTCATCATAATGATATGAGATGAGCTGATAGTTGGATTTATGAACCTCTTTTTCCTTTGTACTTATCCTTTCTACCATGTTTTTTTACTCCAAAAAAATACAATATATATGTGTGTGGGTAGCTTGATACACAATCGTACACTTAAAAGAATCACCAAACCAAATTAAATTGCGTCTAGAGAGTTTCTGCTCATCTGAGAATTAACGATGCGTGTATTCGCAATAAAATTCGCTTAAAAAATGAGAAAAAACCCCCAAAATACACGTAGCAATATTGTTATTATCACTTTCACTTTGCTAAGTGGTGGGTGGAAATTGTATCATGCACTTAAAATCTAGCTACTTTAGCACGTATGTGTACACATTAATGACCCTTTTGAAGTCGACCGACCGACGACGGAAAAAATATCCAATATTAGTACGCAAAGTTTGTATTAATCCTTTACTGGAATTTGGGTTAAAAAAATCGGAACATTTTTTAACGACATCTAGAAATGTATTTTTTTTGCCCACGGGATTCTTTCATGTTTCTTTATTCTTTTGGCATTGGACTCTAAGCCAGTAAAACCCGTTTTCTTTTTACGTGAAAGATTTTCACATATTAGAACATTACTGGGGTCCGGTCCAAGATCTTGGAGACATGTGGACCACAAAATAGGTTTGGCAGAAGCCCATTGCTAACGTCAATATTGTAGGAACGCGTGGATACTTTTGAAAATAAGGGAATTGGTTTCAACAAAAATATACGAAGAAACGAAAAAAGTTTACTTTATGTTGCATACATTGCAGAAAAATGTTTAAAACCAAAAACAAATCTAGATTCGCAATTCGCCATTATTGTGTGTCCATATTTATAATATGCATACATTTCGCATATGAGCACGTTTTGTGTTTTATCTTACAATTTAAAAAAGAAGAAGATGTGAGCATGGGCTTTGTATGTTTGTAAAAAAATATGTCCCGACTCCAAAGAAAAATACTGTACAAAAATTATATTGCGGGCTATAGTCATCAGCAGAACCTGTTCTTGTCGCATAAACGATCGATATTAAAGTGTACGCTTCCCATGTAGACATAGTTAAATAGTAGGCGAGGAGAAAGCATCATCGCCAGCTGTAAAATAAGTTCATCCCTTTAACTGCAGGCAATCAACCATAATATCTTAATCATTTGTCATTGTCATTCTACGATGCGAAGATGTAATGCATAATAGGCATATGTGTATCACATTATAAATGAGTGCTATCTGAATCAACGTCTTTTGCGATTCGATGCCAGAGCTTCTGTTTGATGTTAATGGATTTACCATTTGAAGCAATGCTCGGTGGGATTTTGTTTATCCGCACAACTGAGACATTTACCATCTTACACTACATTTTATGCAAATTCATTTATACAAAAATACAACACCAAACGAAAAGAATTGGAGTCTACAAAACTTGGTAGCGCTATAATGATATGACGTGGTATGAATTTTTGTTAAAATATTCATGACGTTTTATGCTTTGCTTATTTTTATTTTTCTCAATAATAATTTTTAACCACGTCGTTTCTCGTCCTGCTGAGAGAAGAGTACTTACTGTAAATCAAACAAAAAACTTCAACACATGTGTTGAGTGGGAGGGTTGCCATTAAAAGTGGAGAAAAAAAGACAAAATGGAGAAAGTAATAATAATGAACATGATAATAATGTTGGCGAGTTGGTATAATAATAGCTGCTTTCCTTTTTTTGTATGTTTAATGCTTTTGCTTGTCTAGTCAGATTGGAATTATTGGAAAGAGGAGCAGCAGCTCACTCTTTACAAGTTTGGGGAGGAGATATGTAAACAGCGATTATGTACTGTTTGTTTGTATACGTATACCGTATGCATTTATATCTTTCCCCAAATAATAATACTTCCAAAAACTGGAGAAAAAGTAATAAAATCTGCTAAAAGTAGATACACTTGTGTAAATATATATTATATTTGAGTGAGCGAAAATTTCAATTACTTACAACTTACATTAGCCAACTTGTATTCACATGTTCTGCTGTGTGGTGGTAACAACATCTATGCAAACACATATAACAATCTTTCGTCAAAGTTATCGAAGGATGATTTGGTTTGATAGGCAGTAATTGACTGACATGTTCAATTGTATGGCAAACTGCTGACAATGCCAGAAAGAAAAACGACTACGGCGGTGGCATACATTTTTTTAAAGCCAACGTATTACTTTCCAGATATCTAGTTTCCATTCATTTCTCATCGTTGCAGGAAGACTTGCTTAATGCATGTTTGAGTTTTCATTATCGTAAAATGTTTTGTACAAACAAAATGCATCAGGCCTCTTACAAAGCCCCGTTTATGTTTACCGATGAAGTTTGTACAATTAGGTATTAGGTTGATCTACTAAGGAAGTTCACCTTTCTCATTAGAATAAGGATATAGCAACTGCTCGTTTAACAATTTATCATCGAATTGAGAAATACGTGACTTGTGTCTAGGTACAAGTGTGAATATAAATATAACATCATGACATGCATCTAATTTATACTACGAAAAATATTTTCAGAATGTTCATATGAAACAGTTTTATGCAAACACAAAAGCGTATTGTTTCTCTAGAATGCTAACTACATTTTTGCCCCAAACAACTTTAGTCCCCAGATCCTATACATGCCCTAAGCTCATAACAGACAAAGGACATGTATTAGAAAACTAAAGGACGTAAAGGGAACAAGTCTTCAGCAGAACTGCTTTGCTGGGCAGAATAATTTGATCAAGTATGTGTCTTCTTTACAAGAACTTCACAGCATGAGTATAATATATGCGTACAGTCTAAAGTACCCAATTTCATAAAAGTTTACATGGAGAAAAAATAACTTGATTAATGTCAGTTAATCTACATACATCTCCACGGACAAAAAACACACACGATCGTATAGACTATGATGAAATCACGAAACAAAGGATGTAATCTTTCTCATGTTTGTAGTATACATAAATACAAACGTTTTCATACTTTTGAGTTTTTCATTTTAAATTTGTTATAACATGCACGTACAAGCACTATATATACTGTTTGAAACATGAACTGGTTTCATATTATAACACAAACTAGATTTGCGTTACTTACCTATATAACCCGAACCACTAACCACTGTATAAGCATATTATTACACCTTCTGAAATACTTTCTCCTCAATCCAATTTTTTTCCTGCCTTATTTTTCCCCGTGTGCTCACTTTTTCCTTTATACATACCTACATAATATGTATATATCTGTAATGTATACATTTCCATTTTCAATAGACTTGAACTTATCCCATCCATGTATATATACCAACGTATTTTTTTTACTTTATGCTACACTGTATCTTTGAGCCTACCCTAAATATTATTATGATGAACTCGTGAACGAGGGTGATGATAAACAAGTTGAATATTTAGCTGTTCAATATTTTACTTTTCCCAAGGCATACATATACCGACAACCGACAACTTCTTAGGTGTCATGAAAAGTAAGCTGTCGTATAGTATTGTGCGGAGGAGGATAGTTTCATTCTGCATTGAACTTGAGAAATTGCTATTAAATCCCAACGATAGATTCAACTCAAGACTTGCACTTGTGCAAAAAAAAAATTAAAAAGAGCCAGAAAAGATTAGGGTATATGTATGTATGTTAGCATGTGAAGCATGTATATATTTACTACCAATCTGAGAGTTTTCCCAAAGCAATTTCTTAGTAATCCTAGAACCCGGTCAAATATTATTTTATTTTAATATACTATGCATTCCTTTTCTTTTAAAGGTTTGCCCTTCATATGCTTGTTGTTGTAAGGCCAAGGCGTAGTAGCCCTGCTCGTTTCATGAGAACTACACTAGAAGACAACATATATATATTATCATAAGGGGATCGTTAAGTGTTCTAGTGAAATAGGCGACCAAACATTATTCAGCGCCATTAACATCAAGTCCGACGACGACCGCACATGCAACTACGGACAGCGTTGTTGTGTGTGTATACTACCAAAGTCCTATATAGGGAAATATAAATACATATTCCTAAAAATATTTTTGTATATGCCTACATAGTGTGTGTATTATGTATACACTACACATCATGTCATATCATCATATGAAAGTGGGCTACACGTATCCATTTTACAAACTAAGCAGAGAGAGAATTTCGTCTTTTTTTGCAAGCCTTCTTGGAAGTTTGCCAAAAGCAAAAAGAAGCTCCTCTCTCCCGGACCTTTCCTTTCAGACATGCCCATACTGCAGTAGAAAGCATAGTGTAGTGAAAATGTGAAGTGGGCTTCAACAAATACACAGTGCTATAGCTGGTTGAAAAGAGAAGAAGGACAAAGTTAGTTCTGCTACTATGCTTAGCTATTCTTCTTTTCACCTACTTTTATGCTGCTAGCGAATCTGCACACGTTTTGTAGATTGTATACACAAGGTCTTTTGTATTGTGCCTTTTGAATGGGTATTGGGGGAACAAGACTCTCTGTCGCCTATTCAATGTCTGCTTATGCTGCTTGTTAGCGAAGGCGTGTTGAAGAATCTCACTTTTGGGGGTGGTGTGCTACACTAACGTTCATCATATCTTTATTCACCAGACATTTCGACAGTGAATGCATTTCAGTTTTGCTTTCACCTAGAAAGCTTCTTCTTCGTTGTATATTTTTTGCGTGTAATATAGATGGGGGAGGAAGGAAACTTTCTCTTATATGTAGCTTCTTACGTGTACAAGCCAACTTAAAGCAGAGAATAAGAGTTTCATCCGCAGCAACTACAACAAAAAAGAAAAATTTCTGGTTTCTTTCCTTTTTCTCCGACCATGCATACAGCATGGCTACAGGCACTTTAGAAGAAAAAAGAACTTGAAGAGCAAAAAACACTGAGGGAAAATAAACCAGAAAACAAACATTGGACAAATTCGCTTTCCCTCTATTTGGACGTATAGCAGCAACAATAGCCATTTACGTACTTTGCAACATCATGATATTGCTCGTGGTAGTTTGGCATACGACAGCAACGACGTCCTGTCCTGGTACCTACACTATTTGGTCTACTGACGATGGCTTTAGCATCGTAGATTGGATATTTTTGTGCCCCAAAACTGGGACTCTAGTACTACTGTGATGACTGTGACCGTTTCCAAAAAGGCTTACACGTATGTGTATGCCATGCCATTTGTTCCTATGCTCACTGGAATGTATGTAGATGTATGGAAGAGAATAGTATGGAGACAAATATTTTTTATGTTAGTTGACTGCTATATAATGCTTATATTATTATCTCTTAACAACTACTATCATGACAGAACTTGTTGAAAAAAATGGTTTGGAAAGTATTTTGGTATGCCTATTATTGTGTATAATAATAATAAGTGATTCGTTTACCCTAAGATTGTTGTAGACATATTACTTGATGTAGAGCTTATATTGTGTGAAGCCACTTCTCAATGGCTGGCTACATGAAGCTTGACTACTACCACCACCACGCGCATGCAATATGCACATACATATTATTATAACAACATAACACGACTACCTATGTATACATCCATACACATCTGAATCTGTTTCTTTACGTGTCATTCGTTGTTTTTCATGGAACTATAACTAGAATGTATAAATATATATTCTTCGCTGTATCTAATAGGTTTCAGTTCGTGAACCATTTTTTTTTCTGGTAGTATTGTGGAAACTAGGTCAATGGATTGTACTATTGCGTGAAACAGAAACTCTATCATATAACTTGTACAAGTGATAGATACACATGATATGCAATGAACACTATGTATACATGTACATACAATTTTCGTTAATATTTTATTAAATTCAATGCAATGCATTTAAGTATATATCAGCATATAATACAAATATTCATTCTTTTCCAGGAAAATGTTTGCCTGGTACATGATATATATGTATGACTATAATAATGTGATAGTGATGTAACAGGAACAAGACGAAAGCATTCAGCAAGTTGTAGTTTGATAACATCAATATAGACACCTACGACACTTTTCGTTAAGTGTCATCGCTTTTTTTTTGTAGCATGCTATCAAAAAACGAAACCTTTTGCTCTGCCCTTTTATGTGTGCAAACATTTAGGTACGTACATTTCGTGCTGTCAACAGTGTTTTTTTTGGCGTTTACCTTTATAGAAATACACTTGATCTAAAGGGAATAACCTCAGCGTGTTTTGCTTACTTGACCAGCAGCATAACACTAGGAATACGTTAATAAAGTATTGCGGTTACACCTGGGTTTTCCGTTATAAAATGTTAAAATTGCTGAAATGTCGAATTTTCTGTTCTGGAAAGGAGTACTTGTACTACTACTGGGCCTACTATCAAACAGAAAGAGAGAAAGGGAAAGTTTTCCTGTAACACTGGGAAAAATAAGTTTATATATTGCTTTAAATTTCTTTTCACAGCAGCAGGTTTCCTGTGAAAGTTGCTTTCAGAAAATAACGTTGGTGGTTATAGCAGAACCATTGATAATAATTGAGTGGAGACAACTTCACTCACTTCAGTAATCATTATTATACCATACATAAAGAATTTTTCAAGTGTAAAATTGACATACTTTTCCGCATACTTTTCCGTATGGAATGGAGTCCAAACTGATTCGTGGTTAATATATATGGCTTCCCTTTTGTAAAAGTATTTTTAACCAATAAATAGAAACACGATTAGAACTGTACGTGCGTCAGCATTTTATTTTTTCCAGCGTTTTAGAATAGGCGTCATACATATTATGCTTATATGTAGATAATATATTCATGCTCATGATGAGATACTTCAAAAATTTTACTAAGAAATTACTTCTTCGAATTTTTTCCCCTTTTCGGAAAGATGCAAAATGTATGTAGCTAATGAACGTGTAGCGTTTTTGTACTAACAAAATTTGCCGAGTGAAAGAATGAAGAATGAATACATAATCTTCGTGATCATCAATAATAGCATTACGAAAATTCAGCAAAGCGTGTGAAGGGGAAGCGAATACGGAATAAAGCTATAGTACTAATGGTTTTCCCGTATTATACTATTGTGTAGGCGTACTATACCTATCACATTTTTTCCTTGTCTCCATTTACCATACCTCACCTGTATCTAACTTTGCACAAAAAGATACATAATATGAAAAATGGTAAAATCAACTAAAAAAACTGTCGCAATGTTTCCCGTTTACTTGTCGAGATTTTTTTTTTACAAAAATCGATGATATATATTTAATATGCTGTATTAACTCAAGCGGAACAGAAAAAAAGTGCTTAGTAGGCAGAAAAATGGTATTATCATATACTTTATGTGTATTCATTTGAAATAATATATAATAACAATAACAAAACAATGTCATCACCTCATCATCATATTACCATCCACCAAAACTACTTTTGTATGTATATACATGCAGTAGGTATACACATATTATTATATTACATTACTATACGTATTTTTGCTTTCTCCCATTTTTTCCAGTTTGTCTGCATAGGTGGAACACCCAAGAGAATGGAAGAATTCGCCTACTTCATAATGAACGAGATCGGTTATAAGATCCCTACAGGGACTCAGCTCCTAGATATCAGCCAGTTCTCATATAGGTACTCCATGTACAAGACAGGCCCCGTTTTGTCCATCAGTGTAAGTTTTTCATTGAATTTTCACTTATAATAATATAATAGAATATAATGGATTTTGCTGAAAATAATACGAAATATATGTAGTTAAATGAATGAGACTTCTTTTATTGTACAGTTACCTATTTATGTGATGTAGGTATACCCTTTTTGGCCATTGTTTGTGTGCTTTTTTGATATGCCCTCTTTCAGTTTGGACTGACTTGACTTGTTTTTAGCTCAAATGAAAGTATATGAATATATACATACCTAAACATATACATTTATGATGATAGACTCTGAATAATAATAATAATAAGTATGTAGGCGAAGCAAAGGGGGAAAATCCAATTGTATTTGTTTGAATGCTTATACCTAAACATGTTATATTATATTATCCTTGTTTTCTTCATCTTTATTTCATCTACTCACTTTGTACCCTTCTCTCTGCTAAAGTGCTAAAGTACAGAGTACAGATCCGCTGAAAAGGTTGCTTTCATTGATGTTTTGGGAGTCATTGTGGTTGAAAATGTGGTTATTTTGATAACATTTTTCGGTTTAACTGTTATGTATGCGGGAACTATCTGCGGGTATCATTCCCCCGTATTCCTCGTATCACATAATCTGACATTCCCCCGTTTTTTGCTTTTGTATTCTGAACTCTGGGTATGGCTGTATTTTTATGGAAGAGAAAGCATATCATGATTTCTTTCTGTCACGACATTTTTTTGTGGATCCTTTCACATTTTTTGATTTATCCGTGCACATATATATTTATATATCCTATTATTTCATGTATTTCAGCATGGGATGGGCATTCCTTCAGTTAGTATCCTTCTCCACGAAATAATCAAGCTGATGTATCATGCCAGGGTGAGCGATCCTATATTCTTTCGAATTGGAACTTGTGGAGGGATTGGGATTGATGGCGGAAATGTGATCATTACTGAAGAGGCTCTTAATTCGGATCTTAAGTCGTATCAAGAGTTGGTAAGCCTTTATATAAATACCTATGTATGGACATTGTACATACAAGTAGTAATATATAATTTATAGATCATTGTTGATTTTTCCATTTCCCTCCCCATTCCTCTCTCTCTAAATCGTAGGTGAAGGAGCCACTTGTACATCATCATAAGTGCATTCCATCTCATTCCTTTTCTTCATTTTCCTTCAACCACATTGTAAATTATTCACTACGTGTGTGTGGGGATAGGAAACATTATCCCAACCTATCGCACTTCCGTATGCATTGCAAGTAAAAACGGCTTCTTAAACATGAACGCAAACTTTGTTAACAAAATTGTTGAGCGAATGAAATTCAAAATTGGTTGTTTTTTCTTCTTTGCCCTTTCTTATCTATTTAGTTTGCTCATTTTCCCAAAGTCAAAATACAAATTACTTTGAGAAAAATGTAGTTGATAATTGAATTTTCCTCAAAGTTGATTTCCAAGAACTTGTGCTATTGCTAGCAGTTGTTTTGAAGCAAATAGCATTTGACGTGGAAAGAAAGTGAAAGTAGCGTACAATAGAATTTGTATTATTTGCTCATAATTTCATTCCAGATTGTGGTATTTCCTATTTGCTTTTATATACTTTATTATATTATATTATGTACTTTGTATACAGACGGTCCTCGGCAAAAAAGTACGTCGACCAAGCAAATTGGATAAACGACTTTGTGATGAGCTGCTTACACTGGCAACAAATAGTGATGAACCTTATGATACCGTGACTGGGAAAACGATGTGTACAGATGATTTCTATGAAGGTCAGTATAGCATACTAATTTTTTGTTTGTCATTCTCTTCCAAGAAAATTTAAATGGCCTGCTGGTGAACAAATGAGAGGCTTTCTCCAAAAAACATTCCATCCCAAGTACATCTTCTCTGTGTGTATGTGTGTAAATGGGATACAATATTTTACCAAACTACTCCTGCATGGATATTTTTTATGGTGACATCATCTTGTTTGATGATCATTCTAAGTTGCAATAGGTGGCTTTTTATGGACCCTAGACAGACGTGATGGCGATAATGACAGTTTATATATGTACTTGATTTTCATACGAAAGGGCAAAAGTTATGTCATGATTTTATTACGTTTTTTTTCTACAACACCGAATCAACGTTTGAACTTTCTCCGAATTAAGTACATAAATGAAAACATAAAGGTGTAGAGCCCATTTATGAACTTATTCAAACTGAGAAAGAAAAAATGGCACTGGTGGGTTAGTTCATTTTATATTTTTGCCCATTATGACGCATACTATTAGGTACCTGAATATTTGCAGCCATATTGAGTGAGCGGGGAGAACGCATGTACACAAACTAAACGTATCATCATAATTTACTAGACGACATGACCTTATTTCTTAACAAAACAAAGATCTTTTGAGAACTTTATGGGGGAATGTGACAGAAATTACCCTTTACTCCAGATATACTACTACTATACACAAGGGGCTAGTTGAGAAAGGAAAAATTATCTGTTGTTGTGATAAATGTATAGTGTATATACATGTTATATAGAGTTTATAGCAGTCGACTTCCACTTAATTCCCCTTCATCCACTTTTGTTATTTCCATTATTGTATCAGGTCAAGGAAGATTGGATGGGGCGTTTTGTGACTACACAGAAAAGGAGAAGATGTCTTATATTCAACATCTTCAAAGAAGTGGAGTAACCAATATTGAAATGGAATCACTGGCATTTGCTGCTCTAACCCATCATGCTGGGATCCGGGCTGCCGTCGTATGTGTTTCTTTGCTCGATAGAATCCGAGGAGATCAGGTATCTTTTCAATTAAAACATTAAAGGCTTACCTAGAAGAGAACAATGCATCTTAAAATAATCACATTCATAAATTTTTAACTAATAACAATGTAGAAAAAAGATTTATGCGAGGAGAAATTGGGTTAAAAAGAAGAAATGTTTTACTTTGAAACATATTCGTTATCTTTAAATTTTTTTCAGGTTCTCGCTCAAAAGGAAGTTTTGAATGAATGGCAAAGACGGCCTCAGAAATTGGTTGCTCGCTACATAAAGCAACAGCTTGGTCTAGTTCCAGTACAATGCAATGTTCCTGAGCTCAGCTCTCCATGCCACTGTCCACACACATCGGTGATGCCTGTGAAAAGCCCGAGAAGGATAACAATGGTACAACAGGAGTCCCAAAGTTATGATTAATTTCTTTCTGGTGTTGTTATATACGTAATATAAATACGAGTGTTTCTTCATCTTACTTGTTATACATGTATTTCATAGCAAGTTATCGTGTGATTTACTACGCATAATATATACCTAAATATGTATAATATTGCGTTAACTAACAAACATTACCACTACGATTGAAACGTTCATTCATGCTCTTTAACTGTATCCATTGTCTACTTTATGACACACCATATACCTACCTACATAATACATATATATTATTGTGCGTGGTATATACATTACATTACGTAGTAGATATGCAACTAAGGGTGTTACTTAGTATGACATACATAATATACATATAGCATGACGTTTAATCTGATTTATCCAACCGGAAATGAAAATGCATCTCTGCAAAAATCGGATAATACACATGTTTTAATTAGTACATTGATCGCAATATAGTTCCAAGCGACAGTAGTAGTTGTTACAATGAACAAAGAAAGGAAAGGACTTTGTTTCCTCCAGAATTCTATAGAAAAAGTCGATCAATTTTTCATCATGTATAAATACATATAGATACGTCGTATCACACATGTAAGTACATATATGCATGTGTCCAGTAATACAAAGAAAGTATGCTTCCTTAAAGTAATTTCTATAACTGTACCGTCGCGTCGTAATATATTATAATAATAATAATATTACATTTCCTCCACAATTCTCTCTCTAGAACTTTTAAGTAGGTATTTTATGTACAATATGTCTACCATGAAAGAAAACGTACATAGGTATACATTAAAAAAACAAAGTGAAAGTGAGCCATCATGCAATCTAGATGTGTTCAATAATACGTATACATACTTTGTTCCTGTGACCCAGATAATATGTATAAATTTTATTGTGCGATACGCAATATTGTTCATCTAGTATCTACATATTTCAGACAGAGTGTGCATATGTGAATATCCATATATATATATATACATACATAAAAAAGTGTTTTTTTAAACAGTGAAGAGTATAGTCAATATGTAACCCTTTTCCTTTCTTATCTTCCGTTTTCCTTCTTATCTTTAGAACCAGAAGCAATTTCATGAGTTTTTATGAGCTTTCTGCAATTTATCTAGCATTTATATGTTATCCACGCATACACACATTTTAAGCTAGTACTCTGATGAAGGCATATTCTTTGATAGTATTTACCGAGGGATAAAAAAAACACTGAAAGGTAAACAATATACTTATGTAACGTAACATGTATTATCTACAAATAAAATACATGGTACCAAATTGTGATTTGTGATTCTACTGCATTCATAAAAATTCATTTTTTGTAGTATTTTCAGCGAAGCGAATGAACACGTTAAATACAAGTTGAGCGTAAAATCATGCATAATATATGTATTGCATTATTTTTTCAGTTGAAAAAAAATTGACAAAAGCGTAATAAGTTAGGCAAGTAAACAATGTAAGCGATAAAAACCACTCTGGTTTTCTGTAAAAGTTGCATGGGTGAATTATATTATGGTACTCCTATACTTGCTCTCAACACATTTTAACATTTTATCTCGCAAATTGTACACTGCTTTATACATATTTTTCTTCAAAATTGCAACAAGCTTCCACGTTCCCGGAAATACGTTTACGTTAGTTAGAGTCGGAACTGTACTGCAATAAAGTTTTACATGCTTCAAATTGGCCTAGATTCCGAGAGAGAAAAAAAACTTTTGCCATGTATCCACCTAGACAAAGTTAAGATTTTATCAAAATTACATAAATTGTACAAAACATCAATAAGTTCATTTTCAAAAGTTCCGTACAATCTGTTTTGAAAGAAAAGAGCGTTTTACAGTGTCAAGATTTCCAGTTTACATACATGCCTGTACTTTTTCCGAATATGTTATGTGTATAGATATAGAGTTTCTGCTGAATAGCTGAATGAATGAAAAGAATATTATTGTACACTTCACATGGGAAATAACCAATTTGTTGCCGTCTCTGTATGGAACCAATTTTTTATTTCCCTCTTAAAAATACACACATAAAACGTTTTTTTTGTGTCGACACAAGACACAATCTGTTTATAGATATAAAGAAATGTTTATGGTTAATAAATTAATATAAATAAAGGTAGCACACTTGATCCATAGAAAATGGTAGCTGCGAGATCATGCATGCTTGTCGTGAATTTGTGTAACGTACCTAATATTTAAAAAAAAAAAAAGATGACACAAGTCTGCCTATATGTAGGTAGGTATATTGAAAAGAAATATGATGATATAAAAAACCATGTAAAAACATTCACTGTTGTGATGTAGGAAATTGTAGAGAGGTGAGAATGTTTATGTGAAAATATATATTATGTATGCATGCATGTATAAAAAATATGTTGCATACAATGTAATTTCCATTGTGAATGAATGTAGATGTACCTCTATAAAACGAGCGAATTGTACGAGAAATGAATACCTGAATGTGGACAAATAAAGTAATGACTATATTAAAATTATAATATTCGACAATACAAAGCGCGAACTATTTTTTATTGTGCACTATATTTATGCTATATGTGTACACTATTTGTATGATTTGTAACAACACCAGTTTAGTTTTATAAAATAGATTACAGCTCGATCCATTCAAATCCCATATGGGGGATTCCGTTTCCAACAATCACAAAATATGACTACGTCTGGAAACTAATTTTATGTAAAATTCAACTTTTACTGCTTGTTTCTGCGTCCACCGGAATTTTATCCGTTTTTGTAGCAGAAGAGGATGCAGACAATCTCTCAACTCGACGGTGATGATGATGGTGAATGCGGCTCGTTTGCATCTCCTCCGGTGTTCCAAAATAAAATCTTTTGAAGGCTTCAATTGGATTGACTAGAAAATATAAAGCAGCTCCCCATACTCTCCGTCTCTTTACATTTTTTAGCGTACAGTCGTATAGCTTTTGTCTTATCTCAATATTTTCTTTTCTAAATACACAAAAATGTATATTATTAAAATAATATATCTGATAATGACAGGAAAATATTTTTTCCGGTAAATTATTCTATAATATTCCACATCAAGACGTTATGTATATATTTAAAAAATTACATATAGCATATAAAATGCATACACATACTTGTACTGTCGTAGAGCACTTTGAAGGTACTCGACTTGATCCTCTAAATCTTCTAGCTCTTCTTTGCATTCAATATAAGATGTCTCCAATTGTTTTTTCTGTGTCGTATTTTCAACTAATTTCTCTTGAGCATCCTCCACAGCCTTTTCCAGCTTAGACTTGGACCTACATATAAGTTAAAATGAAAAAGTTTTAATAAAAAAGTATCAATAAATTTTTCTCTCTCTATTTATGTACTATTGTACATACCTACAAATAAATTATTTAAGACAAAGACAGATAGTGGAATAATGTACTATACATAAATTTTTTTGTTCTTACAATACTAAAATTTCATTTTCCTTTGTAACATCTATTTTTTCATAGAGCACCTTTGCGTACGCCTTTTCCTTATTTTCCATCTCTTGTTTGAGTTCATGGCATTTAGATTCATAGGACATGGCTTTTTCCTGCCAGTGAGCACGTTGACTTGTCAGCTCTTTGATTTGCATTCTGGCAAGCTCAGTCTTTTGGAAAATCAAAGACATAGTATATAGATGAACGAACATATACATATATGTAAAAACGGTTCTGGGTGCGGGCAGTTAAAAAGTTATGTTGGTGGATTGTTTTATTGCACAAACAAAATGGTGTGTTCCACTTTTGCAGCGTAATAAAAAGTCAATAATACGTGAAATATGAAAGTAATGACAAAAACTTTGTAGGAAAATCATTGTACATAATACATATAGTATTATATTATATTATAATCTTACCTCTTTCGCTAATTGCTCGTTTTCCAGAGAAAACTTTTCCGCACGAAACCTATCTAGTTCCATACTTCTCAACTGCATTTCCTTTTTATCCAACTTTATTTGTAAATCAGTGTTCAGACGAGAATTCTCGTCAGCTAGACTTCTCAAGTGCACTTCAAGAGATCGTTTCTCTTCAAATACTTTTGCGTATTCCTGATACAATTATTTTACAACTTCATTAACTTTAATAATAGCAAGCATACATACAGAGATATGTACGTAGACCGACAATTCAGAGAACAGTTATTGAGAAAAAGCCTGTGTGGTAAGCTCAAAGTAGACATGTTTTCATACTTCTTTAATCATTTCATTTTCCTTTGTCGTCTGACAGTAATTTCTTTTTACTTCATTGTAATCCCTCACAACGGAAGTAGTCTTGTCTTTCTCTATAGATTGCATCTTGCGTATTACATTCAACTGGAGGCTTTGATTATCGATCTGCATACATCACAAAGAGAAAGAATGAAAAGACGCACTGAATAATACAATGCCATAAACATGTTTGCAAACTGAAATTTTATTCTAGGGACTTGTAGCTCGTTTCTTTGTTCAACACGAACAATATAAAAGTTTGGTTACCGTTTTGTGCATCTGAGCATTTTCCAGCGAAATGGCAGTAACCTGACCTTTCGTCATCCTCCAAGAGTTTAGCAACAAGTGATGTAATATTATTCTGGCTGCAGATTCAACTCTCCTCTGAAGGAGACGCTCCTCCATCTGAACCAGGCATTCAGATCGTTTCCTCAAAGCCTCAAATGTAAAAGCATTAACTATCCTGTAAAAAATGCATTTTCTCCTTTCCTCCTTAACTCTCGTTTTAAGTAACTTATTTTCAATTGAGAGATTTCGTAAATTCCCTTCTACTTCCTCCGTCTCCAGATTGTTTTGATGGAGAATGCTAACAATTGAGTCTCCGCCTGGACCAATGACGCCATCATTTTTCTCCTTACCACTTTCTTCATTTGTACTAATGATGTTGTCCGTTTGAGCCAATGAATTGATCCTCTTTTGTTGATGAAGATGAGAAATTTGGCATTCTTGAGAAGAAGAAGGTTTCTCCGTCTCATTTCTTTCTTGTCTAGTATATTTTTCTTGAGTGCACACATGTCTTTCAGGAGAATAATAAGCTTTTCGTGAACCAAAGGGAACGCTGTTACGTGATCGAAGCATAGATGACGCAGGATCATCAAAAAAAGAATGATTTCGTTTGTTTAACGCTTGACTCAAATCTTCCAAGGATCTGTGGATAGTTTTCTTTTGTAATAGACACTTTCTTGTTTTCATCCCATCTGCTGAAGAATTCAATCTAGATTTTCGTGAAGTTGAACAGTTGTTGCGAAATGGTAAACCTGAAACTGGGGAAATGTTCAATTTCTTCTTATCCTCAGGGGACAAAACTGGCAAACGCTCGCAGGCGCATGTCCTATACGCTGGAATTAGGTTTAAGCAGGATGGAGATGGATTGGGAGACGAGATCGTAAATTTCGATAAAAGATTGCGAGGTCTTGGTCGAGTTTGTATGGACCCACTAAGCTGTGCTAAAACTCTTTCTTGTAACGCCTCCGAGCTAGTAAGTTTTTTGATGGATCTTGACTGTGACACTTGAAGGTTATCATCTAGAGTCGTCATTTTTCGTTTGGTATTTTATTAGAAAACCCTGCTGCTGTTCACATTTACAATCATTCAATTCAAATTCGTGAAATAGACACAATGTATATATGATTTTCACGATGAAAATTACCCTGACCCCTGTAAGCCATTGGACTCGTGGCAGAACAAAATGATCCTCACACAATGCAAAGCAACATAAACTTGATGGCTTGTTTTCAAAGCATCTCAGAGAATAATAGATCCACTACATCTATCAAATTAGCAATAAACACGTTTATTGGATTTTCACAAATTCAAGTTGTCATAAGGAATTCAATAAGACAAAAATATGTTCAGTGTGTAGGTTATTATAATGTTATGATAAGCATATATACCTATTTATTTCTACCACAAGCCTATGTTCAATGTTATGATGACGTCATACATTTTGTACACAAGGCTTACAATCACATTCTTCCAAGATATAATGCAACATAAAGTTATGTTTATGTATTTA
The DNA here is from genome assembly GCA_027744095.1 of Zhuqinia jingwanae. NCBI lineage: Eukaryota > Metazoa > Arthropoda > Collembola > Entomobryomorpha > Paronellidae > Zhuqinia > Zhuqinia jingwanae. Next base: position 40,752 of record JAHZNC010000366.1, read on the forward strand.
CTTATTACACTTTGTAAACCTTCAGGTTTTAACCACATAATAAAAGTTTACATCCCGTAATAGTTAATTAAAATAAGCATATATACCCGCATACATTCTTTTATATGTTTATGGTTTTCATGATGTGTTCATTAATTAATGTGTTTCATCACCGTTTACATTTACATACTTGTTGTGTATATAAATAATTTTCCCCCAATACAAAACTTCAACTCAGTTAGATTTTCCGAATCGGTACAAATATTCCGAGATTTCTGGTGGATATGTATCAGTGCCAACGAGATGCTGTTTATCTCTCCAGTATCCAACAATACACCGCCGCTAAAGTTCAATTAAAAGTCATGAATTTATTTCGTAATAATATCAACACCTTGATGAAATATACCAGCTTTTGTAAACAGATTGGAATAACTATTCGTAGAAATCCCCTGGCGAGGGATGGAGGTTGACTGCTGTGTCATATATTCGCATGTGGCAATCCTCCAATACCCCAATTTCCCACAATCACGTAGTAAAAAGTGTAAACGTAATTAATGTTACGTCATAAATTTATAAATTTCGTAACCATCGTATGAATGTTTAGTCCCTTGTTGTACGTTATTTTGGATTACCATCCAAATTGGTTTTTCATCAACCACCACCAGGGGAATTGGGGCGGTAATGCCTTTGTCGCGGAGACAGTCACGAGGTCATACCCTAAGGTACCTGTGTACCAAATTTGGGCTCTCTGTGTAGACCGTGCAAGACCGGTCGCACTTACATGTATTCAGAACAACCTCAATAATTATTCTACGAATAAGTTGATTAAGATTTTACCTTGTAGTGAGCAATGACTACAGCGGTCGAATATGTCCATCTGAAAAGTTGCCAAAAATTAACTGATATATTGCATCTACATCGATCAGTAAAAAAAGTATAAGTGGAGCATTTTGTTTTGCATACCCAACACCCCATACAAAGGTACAACAAATTGGAACAAGATCCCAGGTCACGGAGATGTCACGGTAGAATGCAAAGATGAATGTGGAAATGATCATGACTGCGAGCATAAGCCAATGGACAGTAGACAAGAAAGTGCTCACCATGATCCAAGGCATGTACCAGCAAGGATGCGCCTGTTTCATATTTAAAAAAAAAAATTGAACTAGTAAATTGGAAGGTGAAATTTAGGTAGGTTTAAATTCTTGAAACACGAACAGTTTTTTTAGCAAGTGCAAACACCACAAGCCATCCTGTGAGGAAAAACACCCCGTGAACCCCAATTACTGCGTATGTGATTGGCCGCCAGACTGAAATTGCATTAAAAAAATACAATTGCGTAAAATGAATCTTTGTTGTAAAAACACCTCATAATACCCCAAAAATAAGAGAAAGATGACTTCCGCTCACGTGGATAAAGCTTTTCGATCATTTCAACATTTTCATCCTGATAATAGTAGTCCAGATCGTTACGAAACTTCTCTTTCCACCTAATTTATTAAAATTAAAATTTTGTTCTTGTGTAATTTCAAGAAATGAAGTGTTATATGTTTACCAGTATTCGGTTCCATCTGGGAAAAGGATCAACATGACCATTAGAAAGGCGATGACACCCAGACTCATTGTCTAAATAAATTCAATGAATAAATCAACCGAATTACATTGAATGCAAGTTAGTGTGCACTATAAGCTTAAACAAATAATAAAATTGATTGATAATTGTCAGTTTGATGAGATGTTTCTTTATCCTCCAAACAACTATAATGGTGGCTGCTGGGGCATCATGAGAAATTCATTCCACCTGCCATGTAAAATTTCAAGAAAGCAGCAAAATAACTTACCTGATATATACACATTGTAATAATTGTTCCCTCTCGGAGTGTACATGTTTTCAGGTACTGGTTAGGTAGCTCAAATTTCTTTTTGAAATTTCCCTGTGGGATATATAAAGGTCAGACGTTGTCAACACTGCTGTACAATATGTGTTATTTACGGAAAAAAATATGTCTGTTGCAGGATAATCCTACCCAATTTAATCCTTTAAATCCAAATTGACTTATCACTGTTTGATCCCCCCTCTGAATCTCTTCCTTGTCAATACCGGGCAGTTCTGGAAATCCAGTTTTCATTTTGTCGATGCCTTTTTTTTAACTTCTTGAATTTAAAAAGTGCGAGATAAAAATCATGTGTATGGAAATTTACGCGAATGCTCAAATCTTAATTCTCCACCAAAAATAAGAGACCTCGATGAAAATATTGTTATTAAAACTACTGCCCGAGAGCTTTGCCAGTTTTCACCTAATCAAGTTCCGCCAATAAATTATTCATACTATAAAAACATTCTATACACAGAAATACGTATGTATAATAATTTATGAAATGAACTACATATATAGCAAATAAGCAGCACGCGATACCGAATTTCAATCCAATTTGCTAAAACAAAACTACGGGTTTGAAACTATTTTGAGGAAGGGATGAAAACTATTCTTTATTATGCATATAAGGTAGATTTTTATACGTGTTCAAATTTTTTTTACTATGATGTCATTAAATCAATAAAGTAGGCAGATAATTTCATTTTTAATGAGTGTATATGAGGTTTGGCCAGTTGGTCTTAATATTCAAAAATAGTACTTATATGAGCCAGAACACATTTAAAAGTTAAAAACAAAGTGTGATACTATGTATTATAAATGTACAAACAGTATTTTTGTTTATCGATCTTTCTTTTCACAAACGTAATCTTAAGCATATTCAATGAACATACGAATTTAATAATAACGTAAAATGCTTTTATTCAACAATTTGAAAATACTTCAACATAAAGATATATAATATGATACTATAATCATATTATTCAATATTCATACTCAGATTTACAAAATATAGTGTAATGCGTCATTCAAACAAGGTAAAATTAACCATTCTCAGAAAGATTAATATATTTTTCGCACATGATTTTGAACTCAGTGAAGTTTTGAAAGCATTTGCATCCAGACGGTTACAGTTTTATGCCAGCTAGAAAGTAAAATTTCGTCCGATTCGATCAAATTTTATTCGATTGCTCTAGGTCCATCAATTGGCATTGTGTGCAAAACTTCGTCCAAAAGTTGCAGGGCTCGGTGCAAATGTACCTGAAAAGAAAAGCAGATGAAGCGCAACATGAAAATATGTTACCAATTACCGGGTTATATAAAATGCAAATACTATACAGTATTTTTATGGTGAAATTCTTACCTCAATCCAGCAGGGTGTCTCCTTGATTGACTGCCTAGGATAATCAGGTCCCCATCCTTTCACGAAACTGAGTCGCAGGATGCAAAGTCTTCGTAAATCATCAACACCAATACCTGCAGCAGCACTGAGACTAATCGCTATCCCTGGTGCGATTCCTCCAACAGCATGAGGTCCTGGAATGTGTCCGGCAACAGCAGCAGCTTGTGCAGCGGCCTGACATTTACAAATTGAAATCAAGTCATTGGGGACACCTTTTCACTTAAATGGTTTTTGTCAACCATACACTGAAACTATTATTCTTACTCACCACACAAAACATATATTTTCATTATTAAGAGCTCTATTCATCGCAGCACTCTCCATGAATTTAATCTATGTATTCCCTGACCTGGCACGTTCACTTTGCTCTGTTCTGTGTACGTTGCTGAGTGCTCCAAGACAAAATCGGTTTCCCCCAGACGGATCTACATATCCATCAATCGTGACACTTGGAAGTGATGATGGAACCTTGAAGGTTTCGCCAACCTAGTCGAATTACAATTGACAGTATTTATCGTATACAAAACTGTAATATCAGGATGCATAATGAAGATTATGAATGACTAACTAACCTGAGTATCTAATTCGAAGTAAGCAATGGAGCACCAAAACTCTGGAGGTGGTTGAGAGGACAAAAGTGAAGAAGTACTTAGATTCACGTCATGGTACAGTTGACGGGAATGCATATCTGCAAAATAAATTACGTAATTACATGTGAGTATATTCCAAAATTATAATATAATAGTCTCGCTGCGTATAATTTAATTTATTTACTGTATCCCGGATGATTGGAAAGCTCTGGTCCAGAAGAGGAGTTTTGTGCATTTTGCGTATAGCTTACAGTATTATTTCCACTCCCATTCCATGAGGAATATCCACTTTGATTTATGTTCGTTTCAGCGGAAGTTGCTGTCTGAGAGGAAGAGGATGGCATACTCATGCCATTATTGTAATCCAAACCAGAAGAATACTGAGAGCAATTTCCTCCAGATTCGTTGTTGTAATAATTGGTCGAGCTTTGTCCAGAAACCGATTGTGTTCCACTTTGAGATGTACTAGTTCCATTATTTCCAATCTGAACTTGAGTTGTGCTCGTGGCACCATCAATAGGTGAGGTTGGGCCGGAACTCACAAGTGGGGTGTTAGTTGTCCCAGGTTGTTGGGTTGAAGATGGTTGTGCTGCTGGCGTTGGATTTACTGGAGGCGACATTAGTCCTTGTACTTGTGAGCTGACTCCTTGATTGTACGATGGAGCAGGTGGATGATGTTGTACGGTTTGAGGTTGTGGTGTAGGAACTTGTCCAATACCTACTGAGCCTGTTGAAGGACCTGGCGTACTACCAAGCAATCCACTACTTCCTGGCGAAAGTACATTCGGATTTTCAGATTTTATATTCACCGCTGCAGTCTTCTGACTTATCAGCTCTAGAGTAGCTGAACTACCAGCGGAGTATTCATCGGTTCTTCCAGTGTTGGGAGATTGAAGGCTCAATCCAGAGATATCTGTAACATTTAGTATAAGTTAATTACTTCATTAAACTAGAATTAGTTTATGGGGCTGTGCACAGATTGATGCACTAATGCAAATTTAAACTCACCAATCCCAGGGGAAACAACTCTTTCATAATGGTATGGGTTCACACAAACCGAGTCACATTTGAGATCAAACGCAAACTGACAGTATTTTACATGTTTCAGTTCATTTTTGTGCAAATCTGGCCATCTCCAAATTCTGGCGTAAATCACATGAGGAAACCCTTTTCGTCCAGCGACCTATTTAAGGCATGGATAATTTCGAATTTTTTAATTCAAACTTGATAACTTGATAAATGATAACTTTTTATCAACAAACTACAAGCCAAGAACATTAGAGACACTATCGATGCTAAAATATTTTATGCAGCTCATATAATAATTCCATGAATGCTTAGCCCCTTGTAATGCTCCAGGCTGCAGACAGCAAAGTAAAAACTAAAACTATTAAAGGAAAAAGACAGGCAGTGGGGTTGCGAAAATTACCTACTGGCATATTTGCACCAACAATGAGTAAGGGGGAAACCGCTTCTGCCTAGCTAACGAAAGCATCATTTTTAGCGGAGATGCGTAATTGAGTGCATCGTATCCTGGTATAAAATCTATCTACCAAAGATGAGGAAAAAACCATTTTCACGATTTGTACCAACCAATTATATGCATGATTCCATTACAGCGAAATGCAATTCACTTGCATACACATACAGATACATTTTATAGGTGCATAAAACAAGATAAAAGTGACCACGAAATAAGGTATGCACATGAGGGGAAGAAGGATTAAGAAGGAATTCCTGGAACCCTTTTTTGCAACGACAAAAAAGCACAGATGTATGTTTAGGGGATGTAGCCCAACGCATGTATTTACACAGGAGGTACTCAATAATTTCAATGCAACCTCACCTGCAATCTGCCATCAAGAGTCCGTTGAATTGTAACACATTTGCTGGGTTGAGCTCCGTTTGTTGTGATAGCCGCAATCAAACTGTCAAGTTCGTCTCTCTTTTCCTACAAAAATAATTTTTTGAGGTTATAGTTTGTTCGTTGTGATTGTATTTTAAGCAACAAGCGCAAAAATTTAAAGTTTTGACTCACTTTCAACTTTTTAACTAAACTTTCGATAGCTCGTTTTGCAAAACTTTCCGATTCACCCCCTTGTCTGTGACACATTAGGGAATGCACGATAGATAAACAAGCATCCGCGCTTGTCGGCGCATTAGACGACATTCCAAAATCTCCCATCGTAGCGGGAGGGATTGCGGAGATACTTTGGGAGTGCGAATGCCCACCGTGGGAATGAGCCGAATGTGCGTGTCCACCACTATGATGAGATGGACCAGCCAGATGAGGATGTTGTTGGCTAGGATGTGAGGATGGCACTCCACCACCACTTGAACCTTGTTGATGGTTGCTTATCAAATCGTGCAATGGGTGATGATGATGTGAGTGTGAGCTAATTACTCCACCTGAGCTACTGCTATGATGTACAGGAGATTGCGCCTGGTGGTGGTGTGAGCCTATTCCTCCACCTGAGCCACTGCTATGATTCTGATGACCAGGGGATTGTACCTGATGATGGTGTGAGCTTATCCCTCCACCTGAGCTACTGCTATGATTGATGATGACCAGGGGATTGTGCCTGATGATGGTGTGATCCTATTCCTCCACCAGAGCTACTGCTATGATTTTGATGACCAGGAGATTGTGCCTGATGATGGTGTGAGCTTATCCCTCCACCAGAGCCACTGCTATGATTTTGATGACCAGGGGATTGTGCCTGATGATGGTGTGAGCTTATCCCTCCACCTGAGCTACATGCTATGATTATGATGACCAGGGGATTGTGCCTGATGATGGTGTGAGCTTATCCCTCCACCTGAGCTACTGCTATGATGGCCAGGGGATTGAGCTTGATGGTGGTGATGATGAGGGTTGGAACCACCACTGCCCCCTCCAGTAGATGGGGCGGAATCTGATTGAGATGTTGTATGAGACCTGTTTCCCTGTTGCGGACCAGGGGATCCATGAGGAAACTGATTACCCGAGGATCTTATTCCACCTACGGGTCCACCTACGGGTCCACTAAGGGCCTGCGAGTAGCCGTCCCTCCAATCTGAACATAAAATTATGTATATTAATTCACACCATCCTTTTTTTAAAGAAAAATTGTGCAGAACTACTAAACAAACTAACAAACCAAACAATAACTAAGCTGTTGGCTGTTTTTACAAATGCACTTGATTTGCCAACGAAAAGATTTAAAACATTAAGAACATACCTAATATACATATAAATATTATGTGATAATAATAGTAGTATCAAGCCATATATTCAAGCACATGCATTGTATTTTCACTTTTACAGCACACAAACAATCAATCACTCATTTCTCAGGCAGAGAAAGTAATTATGAAAATGAAGTTTGTAATGGACTTAATTTGAACAAACAGCCAAATGTACTTATGAGCATTTACATGGGCATGACGCAAGCTTTAGAAAAAACAATAATATTAATGTCAGAAATAAAATCTAAAATCAATGAAAAGCTGTTTACATAAAGATGCAACAGGGGTACATGCTTAAAAACCCAAACTATCAATACAAGACAACACAAAAGCAAAGTTTTAGCGGTGCTTTCATTCCCTGGCTATCAGAGCTACGCTGCTTTTTGCATGATGTAAACTGATCAATCAGTCCCTGTTGACAGATTCATCATTTTCCTTCAGTAATAATAAGGTACCCTATACAGTAATAGATCCCAAATTGAAAGGGTAGACATCTAATGTTCGTTGAGAACAAACTGTCATTTTCCCAGTTTTAGGTATGCATCCAAACTACCTTTAAATAGGAACAAAACACTTTCTGTTTCAGATGTGATACTTGTTTGTCCAATTCCCCTTGACACAACAAATGAAACACATACTAATACGTACATACACACTTACAAACACATACCACATCCATTCCCAAATCCAAACATAATATACCTAGTCCAAAAGTTAGAAGCATTAACACACAAATCACAGTAACAAATCAGTAATCACGTATTTATAAAATTCCCCAAGTATGAAGGGGTAACAAAGTGTATAGTATGTTTAAAAAAAATTTACTCCTCGGGAATGTGTCAATTTAAACTTTCCTTATTGCACCTATCAAAAAAGAAACAAAGAAAGGTGCAGGGGCAACGGAACTGGAACTGTTAGTTGCTTAATGGGAACTTTTACAAAATACGTAATAGTATTGTGGGTAATGTAATATCTACTAAATTAATTTTGAGTTCCATATATTGTTTTATTAATTTAGTTATACTATAATTACTATTACTTCACGTTCACACATGGTTTGTAAATAAAATGCAAAAAGAACAACAGCTTGCGAGAACGTTTTAAAATGACACATGAAAATTTTGAAGGGAACATACAACAAAATGGTTTGGAAATTCCGAATTGGAATTGTACGAACGTATAAAATAGATTTTTTTTTTGCATGTTTTCACACAAAAAAGACTAAAAAATTGTCATACACTGACATACATACATTCACAGGCCACTATATATAAAAACGAACACGTAGTGCAGAGCAGAATGATAGAATTTGTAGAGATATTTTAGATAGATTTTCAAAGAGCAGAAGACAAATATTATAGTATTCAAGTATTTTTACGTGTGATTTTACAAACTTAAATAGAAGTATCTCGAGTCATAAATCATATAATTGGCATAATCAAAGATAGTAAATTGTAAAGTATTTTTTTTTTGGGAACGAGGAAGAAGAAGTGGCATTTAACGAGTAACTGACCTGGACGAGAACTCCACATGTTTCAAGTTCTGTGAATTGTGAAGTAGATCAAGAGAAGATCGATAGGTAGGAGGCCAAAAGGACAGTTAGAGTTAGAGCTTTTAAAGACGCTGTAAGTTCTACTTTAGGTTACCTCAATTTATAATATATATTTTACAACAGAGGTTAACTTAATTTAAAAAAAAAACTTCAAAATCAATTACACATTGTCAAAAATCCTAATCAAAATCCCTTTACTGTATTAATTCATTAATTAATCACACATTTAAAACAATAACACGGACTATATATGTATATTTATTTGGTTTTCAAAATGATTATCTTTATGCCTATTTATAATTTTACAATCACACCAGTTAGCATCTTTTAGTATAAATTCTTTTCTATAACTTGTAAATTATATATCTTTCTATCATTTACAATCAACTTGGTCCTACGATCAAAAGCTTCGGGTTTTTAAAGTGGCGTGTTGTGCACACAAACCTTGTGTTATACTTTCACTCAGGATGAATTCCTACGATTATTAGTACCTTTAGTTTTACTTTTTTTCGAAATAACAGTAGTTATTTAATAAATTTAGTTTAATTTTCTAGAAACCTTAACCTTGATTACGTTCCCTGTTGTCAATGTCATGTATATAAAGCCTTTCTTTCTATATGAGATTTATATTTTTCATTTGGATTTCATTTGCTAGAGATCATGATAATAATGTAATTCAGGTATACCACCACATGGCACTTTATGAATAGTGTATATATGTAACAAAGTGTGCACAGTGACTTATTACTAAATTATTCTGTATAAATGTGGTTTTCTAATAAACTGACGAATGTTTTACATATTAATTTATATTTAAACCACTAGAACAGATCTTACAGACAATAAAATGTCTGCGGTTGCACCATTAATCTATCACGGAAGTTAAAGTGTGAGCTTTGGTCGAACTTATGTAGTTCTTTGCAAAATTGTTGCGCGTAATTTGTACGCTCTGGCTAATGTTGTAATGGTCATTGAAGACAATTTTATGTAATTTTAATTACTCCATTTAGCTAACAGTTCCTATTCATAACATTAACATTATATTCGTTTATGACCCTGCTACGATATATTTTTTATAACGGGATATATAACTTATGTATAATTATACTCTTTAATGAATGGTGTAATAACCAAGCTGTAAATTTTTACTGAGCATGAATGAAAAGATAAAACTATCAAAATGAAATGTGTAACTGAGTGTCTCCAGTGAGAATCAAGCGGAATAAGAGGTTTGTTTTAAGATTTAGAACAGCAAACTTATAAATGCAGCAGATTTGATGAAAAATAGTGAAGTTATATTATTTAACAATAACAAAGTGTACTTACATAATATTATAATACCTTGAACTCCTACGAATTTATTTGTTCAGTTTGGAGATGAAAATGAAAGCAAGAAATATATTATATTATACTGCTACTATAAAGTCGTCATATAAATTGATTGATTCTTGAAGAAAATTTGAAGAAACTACTGACGATGCTGATAAAATTAAGCTTATAATATTTAAAATATAAACAAGAAAAAGACTATATTTTGCAAATAACAATTTTGATATATTTATGTATAATATTTATATTAATTAACTATTTTGTATCAATAAATACTTATGTCAGTTTTTATGCGTAAACTACATTGTTTGTAAAGTTAATTAAAGTATTGACTTAGGTGAAGCTATGAATTTTTTTTATGAATGTGAACTATACCCAGCAATTCAAATATAGCTATATAAACTCGATGTTTAATAGAAGCTCTCCTTTTCCAAATTATTCAGGTTAACTATCACAATGCCACACGCATAGGTATTATATAATCCCTCCACCAAGTTTTGTGAGGAGAACGCACTACTCGCCGATTGATTAAACTATATAATTTAGGTAATAGAATCGTTCACACGTCACACACACGTCCAACTTGACAATATAACTTGCATCACAAAAAGGAGATCCAAACGGAAAATCCCAGTCCTATGGAAAAAAATCAATAGAAATTATTAACATTTCAGGAGGATGTTACGTATAAGAGAGAAAAATAGCTACAAAATTATTTAACGATTATCATTTGTGTCAGTTTTATGTTGTGCAAAAGGTGGCATTAAAAGGGAGGGTAATTAACTCCCGGAAGTGGAGCAATTTATGTAATTTTATTTCCATTTGTATTGACACAAAAATAAATCCCATCAAATCTAATGTCACCTTTGTCATTCTGATAATTCAGAGATTTCAAAGAGATTTCCGGCAGAAATTTGTTCGCATCGCACGTATTACATACTTACCTTATTCGCACATGTGTTGTTTTCGCTATATATACTTTTGTGGGTGAGTGTTTTTTAGAGTTGCAACTTTATTATTTTGTTCATTGTTCATGAATTACTTTTTTGCACTAGATATTTTTTAATAAACTGGCTTTGTTTTGTTGGTATCACTAGATTTCATAAAACGTCATTGCAAATTATTTCTTAATTAATTAACAGGTTCACTTTTATATAATATATTTTTCAACTACTATTTTTTGTTCCCTGTTTTCTCCCAGGTCTCTATTGTAATAATTCTTCCTTCGCTGGATATATATGCAGTTCTACTGCTGTTGTTCTAATATGATTGTGTATAATTATAACTTTATAACATGTACATATATTTTTTCCTGTATGGTAGTGTGTGATGTTTAAAAAAGTTGTTTCGTTTTTGTTCATATATATATTGATGTTGTATTATACTTGTTTCTCAGAGCTTCCTTCTTCATTCACTTGTTCCAATGAAATCGAAGTATATACACACACACACGTTATAACTGTACTACGCTATAAAAATCCTTCCCTTTCTGCTTCCTCTTTCTTGCTTTTAAAAGGTTGCATGTCGTTATATATGAACTTGATATGAGTGACTGACTGTCGGGATAAATCTTTAGAGATGCATTCAATTCATCTTTATTATAATAGCAACTTAGATACAGCGGCGTAGCCCACACAGATATACACCTATATTCATACATACATACATGAAGAATGATGTGATGTTGTGTATATAATTTTGTTTGTCTTTTTTTGTCTTTGTGATTGAACAGAAAGAGAGGAAAAAAGGTACAGCAGTGCTAGTGGCTCTGTGGTCACATAGTCACATTATACATAATCTTGTTTAAAAATCAAAACTACATATCGTGATGTGGGACTACACGTTAATGTTACCAATGTACCTTTGTTGCCTTGCAATGATGTATATATGTGTATGTAGTATGTTATGATGTTTATGATGGCACTATGACTTACATTTTAGCGTTTTAGCTAGAAAATCCTATGCGAAACGAATGACTAGGAACAGATAGATCCCAAGAATTGGATCGGACGCGAAGAATTGTGGAGCCGGAGCCCTCAGTCAAAAGCTACAAAATATAAGTAAGTACCATGAAAAATATGAAAGCTCCTGAAAAGCTTACACATCACTTGAAATCGAATTACTAAACCACTGCTTTTCATTATCATCATGACATCTTACATACATACATAATATTATCTGTTGGCACACAAAAGAAACGATTGGGGAGAGAGTCATCACAGGTATATTTTTAAGATGGATTTGTACGGGGTTTTTTCTCTTTTCGTGACTAAATGCAGCTTTTAGGTTACGGAGAATTATGACAGGTCGCGGTTGAAAGCTGATTTCAATAAGATGAGCACAACAAAAATTAATGCATCAAAAAGTAACTTTCATGGAATGCACACCTATATTTTAATACACACACACGGTACCAAAAGTATTTTTCAACATTGAAATTTACTAGTAGTCTGAGTCACACTACTGCGATGATACTGTAAAAAGTAAGTATCAGCGTAAAATAATCAGAGTAAAGATATGTGTGTACTATGCAAACTATATAAGCATAATAATTATTAATTATAATGTCCTGCCTTTTGTTGTATGACTTGATTATTGCAAATTTTCAATAGGTGAAAGGTGAACCCCAGCACATTAAAATCTAAATGTATGTAGATGACATATTAAACCGATACTGATGTGCAACAGTAAAACTTTTGTGATCAATTTCATTTGATTCATTTCAAGTTATTGTTGAACTATAAATTCAATTTCGGCAAAGAAACCATAACCGTCAACCGTACAATTTAAAGATACATCATGTTTTTCATCATCTGCAGCATATTTGGGTATTTAAATGAGTTAATAGTAGTTGGATCGTTTTCAGAAATGTATGCCAAATGTTGTATGTACAATGTAATGCATATGTAGGTATGTACGATTGACGGCTAGCTCATTTCATAGGAGCAACGTCCGTGCAAGTTGAATATGAATACAATATAGATAAATTACAAGATGGTGCGAAAAGTGAAATTACTGCCAACTGTGATTTTATCAATTTATTTTGTGATTCCATTGGATTTTGTCCATATACATGTATTATACTAAAATTATTCATCAATTTTATGTTAGCTAGTTATAATTGATTTGATATTATCCTTCTCAAAGAAGCGCGAGTATAAAGTATACCTACATTCAATAAATTGGGCAAATTGGCTACGCGATGGATTGGATGGATGTTGTTTGTTTACCACATATAAGACCAGATTAAACTCAACATTAGCAGCCTGTTTACTTCATCCATGCCCTACATATTATACATAATGAGAAAAACAAAGAATCCTTGTCATTATCAACATCATTATCAAATGCCATGTTGACAAGTACGCAGCAAGTGGCTTAAGCTTTATTGACAGCAAAGTGTATATCATTGTATTCATTCCACTTTACTAATAAAGCAAAAATATAGAAAATATTTTTTTGTACTTATTATATCAATTGGCTCAGGTTACTATATTTTGGACTTTCTCGTGTCATTTGCACAGTATTTGGAAAAATTGTACTATTGAAGATTAAATAGGAACTGACCAAACCCCACGTGTTTCAGTTCTGAAGCATCTTTTCTAATTTTTGAGAAAAAAACACTGAAAAATGCACTCAAAATTTAAACATGCCCAGATTGGATTGGAAGCTTTTACCAGGCGCAGCCACTTTTGGGAAATACCTACGCAAGCGATACATTTCTGCAACGCCTTCTCCAAAGATTACTTCCGGCACAAGTACAGAAGAATTTTTTGTTCAAAAAACTGTTCAGCAATATTTTAAATATTCCCTACTTATATTCATGCTAACTTGCTAACATATATTTCCCCCAAAGATATTTGGCGATATCAATTCAGATTTGATGCGGTTGGGAAAACGAGTTGAAGAGGAAATCGACCCTCTCGGAATAGAATGCGAATTAAACCCTCCTTTTTTGTTGCAATCGGATGCTTGGGGAAAGCGCGTCGATGAAGTTTGTACGGCAAAATTAACAAAAACATTTGTTCAAGCCCTTGAGTCACATAATATTCAATTGCATTGTAGTAACCTCACCGAATGGGAATGAGTTTTGATTCGTGTCGTATTGTTTGATAGTCACAAGTAGGGCTTGGAAAAGAATGAAAGAAATATCAGCAACGGAAGGAATTGTAGCTTCCGGTTACGAACGGAAATACAAGGAGTACAATAGAATCTTCCAGTTTGCAAAATGTCTCATTTTCCATCCCAGCTCGGGGTTATACAGTTGTCCATTGGCTATGACAGACGGGGCAGCCAAAACTTTGGAGGTTTGTTGGTATACATTATTGAGCATAATTTTTATTAGACTTGCATGATAAACCGTTCGTGTTCACTTACAGTTGGTGTTATATATCATTAATCGTATTGATATCACGAGATATTTTAGGTGCTCAAACTACCACAGTACAAGGATATTTATAGCAGGTTAACTTCCCGTGATCCTACCAAGTTTTGGACTTCAGGGCAATGGATGACTGAAAAGAGAGGTAAGGGGAGAGATGGATGGAAAAGTCTTGTATGTTTAAAAAAAGCGTTAATTAAATATTCTTTTTTGACTATTTTTAGGAGGGTCGGATGTAGCAAACGGAACGGAAACGTTAGCTGTAAAGCAATCTGATGGCCGATACAAGCTATACGGCTACAAATGGTTTTCCTCAGCTACAGACGCCGACATTTCTCTAACATTGGCAAGGATCGTGGACTCAGATGGACATACAAAGGAGGTACATGATGCATAGAACGTATAACGTTTTATCCGTTTCCCATTTTCCGTGGATATAATTTTGTTCTTTTGTACTTTTTGATGGAAAAAGGGTACAACAGGCTTGTCAATGTTTTTACTTAAAACAAGGAATTCCGATGGAACATTAAATAACATTCAGGTAATGAAACTTAAAGAAAAACTGGGAACACGAAGCCTTCCAACAGGGGAGCTACTTTTAGACGGAACGGATGCAGAGCTTTTGTCTGATCCAGGTCGTGGCGTCTCCTGCATATCAAACATGCTTACAATGACGCGACTACATAATACCACTGGTAGCGTGTCGGCAATGAGAAGGTCAATATGATAGTTACACGTCTGTTTAAACTTCACGTTACAAAGCAGTAAAAGTGTTAATCTGAGGATAATAATGTCTTGCAGGATAATTCTTTTGGCTCGAGACTACAGCAAAAAAAGATCCTGTTTCGGGTCGAAAATCGCAGAGTACCCTTTACATATTGACACTATTGCTGACATGGAGCTGGAATGTAGAGCTGGCACGGTACTTTTATTCGAGCTTGTTAAGTAATATTTTAATATACAATATGTTTGTTTGAGGCTCATATATACATACGCTTTTGTAAATTGTAATTTTGTAAAATCATTTATGCAATTATATTTTGGTCACGATTTGAAGAATACTGGGACTCCAGGAGGCAGGTAAAGCAACGGAGGAAGAGGAATTGGTTTTCAGGCTACTAACTCCTATTGCAAAATTATTCACGGCAAAACGATCAATTGGCGTGGTGTCAGAAGGACTTGAATGTTTTGGCGGTCAGGACTACATTTGAATAATCATGATTCATGATCATTTCTTCGAGTTCCTATTCCATTCCTGCAACTATGTTTTTTTTTAAATTTAGGTCAGGGCTATATCGAAGATACTGGAATCCCAGCAATTTTAAGAAATAACCAAGTATATATATTTATGACTTTATTCCAGTTTAATTAAAACTGTAATATTAAATTTATTTTCCGACATTAAATTGGTATTGATAAACTATCAGGTCACCCCAATTTGGGAAGGGACAACAAATGTGCTATCTCTTGACATGCTGAGAGCTGTTGCCAAATCCGGTGGTAAAGCTTTCCTTGCCATGCAAAGTACATTGAACAGGCGTCTTACTGATGTGACTAAACAACGCCCAGAATTCGAAACCGAAGCTGCCCGTTTGAATGTGGAAATGGCAGATCTTATTGCGATAGCGTCTAAATTTGAAGTACGTGCTACGTGCTTGTCTAAAAACCACATATCAAGCAATCATTTTTAACTTGCTTTAACACAATACAAATAATTACAGGTTGCCGAAGCCATGGCTCGGGCCAGAATCATTGCATTTTCGATTGGAGACATTGCATCAGGTAAATTTATTATTTATTTCCAGTGTTCACCATTTGTTTTACCTTTTTTTTATTGTGTAATTATATAAATTTTATACCTAATATAAAATATAATTTCATTACTCTTTTAACTATCTTTAGGGATGTTATTACTGGAACAAGCTGCTTGTTCGACAGCATCTGATACGGATATCGTGTCGGCGAAGAGATGGATTACCAAAATGAGTAGCGTAAAAAAGGAACTTGCTAATAAAGATCCAGTGGACAGTTCTAACTCCTATAACTTAGTTTTTGACGGATATAATAATTCACACCTTAATTCTAAGTTGTAATGTGACAAAAAGTCAAAGATACCACGAATAGTAAGCTATTTCGTGTATATATTGTATATTCATAGATTTTATTTCAATAAAATATACATACAATACATAACATATAACATATAGTATGGGTATGCAGATTTCTAATCATAAACTTCAGGTTGCTCAAAGAAGTGCACACAAATTAAATTAAATATGAATAAAACTTACATCCGTATAAAAGTTGCCAGTAAAATAATCTTCTCAAGAATTCTTATTTTTATTGTGAAAAATAAAAATGCAAATAAAAATCGAAACACTTAAGTCAATAAAAAAGACCTATATTTATTCCTAACTACTCAAGTAACTCTTTGTTATCCATCTGTGCTTGCTTGGCCATTTCTGTTAACGCCACTCTGGCAGGCATCTTTACCGGAATTATATCTAAAAGTAAAAATACAAATGACAAAAAATTTATATGCATTAGCAAAAGTTGCCACTTGCCGTTTATTAATTTCCTTCTCCTTTTCTATCTAATCTATACTTTTGTTACCTCTTAGAAACTCCATATTGTTATGTTTATGCACTACCTCCGAAAGGTTTTTATACTGCAGATTTTTATTCCCTTTACAAGAAGCATATGCGGTTGTAGTGAGATGATCAATAAAGAGTTCCTAAAAACAATAAACAAAAAATAAATAATATTATTAATATTATGAAACAAAAGAACCTTTAAAAAATAAGGATAGTTGAAGAAATGTAAAATCTTCATCATGTTCTAATGTCTGCAAACTACAAAGAACGGATTCCTCTTGTATTCCTTTACCGTG